>LZPO01066927.1:39305-50776 GCA_001675575.1 Neotoma lepida
AACATTCCACTTCTGCTACAGAAGTCACTGAAAATGACTGTCATTCTCAACAATTTGTTATCCAAAAATGTTCTACACTAGGGTTATTAAAAACTGGTTTCTACAGCTCTACAACATCAACCAGTAGAANTGTGTTATAGAAGACAGGGAGTATACTGCAAGTATTTAGGATCAAGGATACGGTGGGGGGTGGCTACATGGGTAAGAGTACTTTCTGTACAAGAATAGGGTCCTGATTTTGAATCTCCACCCCATGTTAGTATAGATAGTTTTTATGTGTAGTCTTAGGTGCTTAAATTAAGAAATATGACAAAAGACAATGCTGGGAAATTTCTCAAAAGAGTAAGATTTTATGAGTTTTTTTAGATTATGAATATNCCATGACTACAATAAGTATCTGAATNGATTTTCATGCAATATGAGTCATATGACCATTGCTTGGTAACANTGAATATGTTACTAACAAGTGTTGATTTAAGTGGCTGTAGCTCAGCTGGAGTACCTCAGGGAGTGGCTGCTCTCCCTTGCTGGTGATGCTCCAGAGCCACTGTGATCCCAGGAAAATGAATGCATGGAAAACTAATTTCCTCACAGACCCCACAGTTCCATCAGAGCAATGATCTGGTTTTCTGAGCCATTGACATGTTTCATTAACTATGAAACAGTTGACTTTTGAAGACATCTTCCTTTGAAAAAGTCAAGGTGCTAATAGACCAAAACCCATATCGCAAGGATTTCTTCCAAGTCCCTAGGACATAAGACCATGTTTGCACAGGGCTGTGATTTGGCAGGATGCCGAGCCACACTACAGCAAAGACTCTGCTCNTATTTCTTCTTGAAACCATATTTTCTGCATTGACTAACTGGCTGTTTTGGATTGCCTCAGGCTGATAATCGGCAACTGAGCTGTCAGACCAGATGGCATTTATTTATTTATTTTATAAAGGGAAGGGAGGGGAGAAGGCATGATGCAAATTGGAAAGTCCATTTTTAGTCATAGAACAGAAAAATAAAGGAGAAAAGAAATTGATTTTAAGAAGTTCCAGATGTTGTGTGCTTTTTATTTGCAAAGCCATATCTAAAAGGGGAGTGCCATTAACAAACAGAAAGAAGAGAGAAAGAAGGAGTAAGGAACCACAAAATCAACAGGATGATATTTAGTTGAATTTACTTGTTACAGCTTGCATTTATAGTGAATAAGGACATTTTTCTTTAAAAAAATGGAGAAAATATTCACACAATTTACATATGAATAATTACCTTCATACTGTGTCTACATGAGGCAAACAGAACTGCTTCAGCTGCTCAAGTTCCACAGTGTTGTGTCTTAATCACCGAGCCCACCTTGCTTGTTCCAGGAGCCATCTGTGAGGCTCTATTGTGTTCTGCTTTCTTCAGCTGTTTCCTTTGGTCCAAAGCAGGACTTTAATTAGCATCCATTAACACACTGCCAAGAGCATCTTCCATCAGCCTTTTATATCGCTTTAGATGGAGAAGAAATTATGATTCCTGAAATGAATTGTGTCTTGTCTGTGTGCCAGGATTCTGCAAACATCACAATCTAGTATGCTGAGTCTCTTCTTCAGGTCTCTAAAGCTTTGATTTGTAATAGTCTAAGGAATTGACATACTTGCTATANTGAACTGATTTAAAGAACAGGGNTTAAACTGCTATTCTTGGCATAGGGTTTCAGGTTTCTGTCCTATCCATATCTATACCTACCAGGTACCTCAATTGGTTCTTTTAGAAATAATCTTTTTATTTATGTGTGTGTGTGTGTGTGTGTGTGTGTGCAATGTGCACATGTATGCAAGTGTCCATGGAGTAGCATATATTTTTAGCTGCTGGGTCATCTCTGCAGTACTTCTCAATTGGTTCTTGCATAAAAAAATTATCAGTCTTCCTAGACCCAGTCCTCATACAGTAGGTATCAGATCTGGTTTTTCCAATGACTGCCTANGGGAACTGATGCCAATAGTTTGCTGCACTGAGGAGTAAGTCTAGCTTTCCAGTACCTGTCTTCATAAAGCATCAGTGCCAATGTGCTTCCTGGCCTTATGGCCCTGGCAGAATGATGTTCTATTCCTTGTTGCAGTTTCTTTGACAGAAAACTGATACATGCTGCATTAGGATTATTTTATTTGCCAAATTTTGAAAAGCAACCTGAAAATCCCTCACAAATCAGGAAGATAAATTTGGTATTCTGGGCATATTCTGCCAATAGCATTTGGAGGACTTACAGATAAATGCCTGTTTTCTTATTTGTAGATATCATTCTCTGTTGGGTAGTGGTAAGGATCAAGTCTCTTATTGTATATAGACATCCGATGCCTATCACAGTGAAAGTATTATGAGGAACAACAGCAAAAAGTGACATTATTCAGTGAGAGCATCCCAAGAAAGAGGACTGGGAGATCAGAAGATAAAGAGAATAAAAAATGATATAAAATAAGAAAGTTTGGGATTAAGGGTCTTACTTAAGCTACATCTTATGCCATGCAAGATTATTAAGAAGTACACCACCATGGGAGAAATGAGATAAAGTCAGCAGAAACCATCATACAATGGGACAAAGTCATCAAGAAGCTAATCAACAATATTGCACAAGGAGACATAGTGTATCTCAAAAACACTACAGGCAGGGCACATAGTTGCCAATGGACTGATAACCATAACCCTGTACAGTGGGAAGAATTGTGTTCTCAGGACCTGAAGCTGCAGCTCCCTGAAGGCCCCAGCCCCAGGCCATTTTTGGCTCTGCCGAGTACATTCCTGGTTTTTACAAGGAAATGTGTTCTTTCTCAATACATCAGGAAAAAAAATTCCTAAATCTGTGGTTACAGGCTGTTACTGGCCCTACCAAGCATGTTCCTCATTTTGGGAAGAATCTATATTCCTTCTCCAGCTATTAGGGCCTCAGGGAAAGCATCAGTTGATCAGTGCAGCTCTCAACAGTCTTTCAGGTACCCTGTTTCCCTCTGAAAGCAGATGAGTGTTCACTNGGATCATGATTGGTAACAGCATGCATGTGATTGCTTTATGTGAACACTCTTGGATTATATACTTACATGGTAGCAAGTGCTTAATTAGTAGAAACTGTTTTAGGCACAAGAAAGACAACCAAGGACAGAAAAGAAAGGTCTCTAGAGTCATTGGAAAGAAATACAGAAAAGATGAATATGTAAATAATGTTATAATTAAAATGATTCTGAATGTAATTTAATAATTTATTTAAAGCTGCCTTTGTCTGACCACAGCAAATTCAAGTTCATAAACATATAAAAATCATAACAGTATAGAAATACAATCATTATGTTACAAAAATACAATAAAATGGACAAAAATGTTATATCCTTTGCTCTACTTAATGAGGGTCAAGCCTAAGGAGTTCCCATGTGAATAATTTTTACTTCATCATTGACTTTAGGACATGGCCTATAGCTTCAACGAAAAATGGGCATTGGTATAGACTTTCTAACAGTAATGGAGAAACCACTGTCAAAATAATGAAATATATTGTTTAAAATTTGTGTACACTTATTTAAAAGGTAATTTATTTCCTCTGAGAAGACTATTGGCACTGTGAAATATGGAATCTTAAAGAGTATACCCACTTCAAGTGTTATAGAAGGAAAAAAACTTTATTCAAGTGATATATGCTACACCTTATGGTAATATATATGCACATATCCATCATGTATAAGAGAAAAATCTAAATAAAGCAGAACTGAGATTTAAAGACTGCTCCTGATAAAAGTGGAGCCTTTGTCTAGTCTTGAAGACCTCCAGTGAACTACTNAATGCAGAACAAAGTTTGACATTTCTGCTATCTTTTTAAGCTATCAAAATTGTGTTATTTTAATTTTATGTGCATAAATGTTTTTCCAGCATGTGTGTCTGTGAACCATGGTGGTCTGCACCTGACAAAGGTGACAGATNCATTGTAACTGGAATTATGGATGGTTGTGAGTTACCCAATGTGAATGTGTGTGCACTCACTCATTGCACACACACATACGCACACACACACACACACACACACACACACACACACGCGCGCGCATGTTTTGTTGCCAAAGTCTTGGTTAAAGCCGTGACACCAAGGTTCCCAATACAAAAACTAAGAGACAAATTCAATAGAAGGTAGAAAATAAATTTATTTAATTTAGCTATATAAAATACAAGAGGGTCAGACTATGTAAGATTTTTCTTTACAGTCCTGACAATGGCTANNGAATTATATAGGATATGATCAAATGTGCAAGAAGGCTGAGAAGTACCCATACTCAGGTAGTGTGTGCTTGCATATTACCTTAGGGGGAAAATCACCTTCAAGTCTCCTATTCCCTGGAACTCAAAGTTAGCATAGAAGAAAACATGGTTTATAATGACAANGTGGGTTTGGTNAGGACAATGGCAGAGTTTTCCTTCAGGTTTAGGTCAACAGTTGAACACATCTCAGTATCAGGTTGGTGGAACAGAACATTGTAAAGCTGGTAGTTGACNGACTGTTCATTAATGTCCNTATAATCTTGACAATGTTCTAGTTCCTGCTTATATTGGTGTTCTCATCCTTAAAGAGGGAGGAAAATGATGANGTAAATATTTTAGATGAATGCTGTTTAAATGATGAACATACCTCTCTGCAAATTTGAGCAGGAATTTGACATAAAATTTAGGGTAACAAAGATTATAGATACAGTAANAAAGTCATGGTGAGAGATGAAGTGATGCCTCNGGGATTAAGAGCATTGGCTGCTCTTGCAGAGGAACTGGGTTTGGCTCCCAGAACTCATATCAGGAGGCTCACAACTATCTATAAAAAGGTCATACCATACAGATTGGCTGGCTTATGATTCATGGCAATCCTGCTTCAGTATCTCTAGTGCTGATATTACAGGTGAGCCACTGAGTTAGCCCTTAAACTCTTTTACCTTGNATTCTTGATATAATCACAAAGGATATGTTTGAATGAAGACAGTCCTGTGGAATGACCATGCAGCAGGAGGAGCCGACACTCTCAAACTACACAATTTGGGTGAGAACATTCTATAGACTGTCCTAATTTGTTTTCTATTGCTTTGATTAAGATCCATGGCCAAAAGCTACTTGTGGAAGACAGGGTTTATTTGACTTACATGTACCCATCAGAGTCTGTCATCAAGGGAAACCAAGGCAGGAACTCAAGCAATGTAGGGGCCTGGAGACAGGATCAGAAGCAGAGACCATGAAGGAATGTTGTTTAGATGCTTGTTTTCCAAGGCTCACTCAGCCTGTTTTTTTAAAATATACAATCTAGGACCATCCACCTTGGGGTGGCATTGTTTATATTGGCCAAACCCTCCCACATCAATTATTAATCAATACAGTGTGCCATAGTCTTCCCTACAGGCCAATCTGGTTGAGAAAATTCTATTGTTTGAATGCCCCCTTCCCAGATGACTCCAGCTTTTGCTAAGCTGACAAAAATCAAGCAAACAAACAAAACAAAAATCATATATTGAAATCCTAATTGATTGGTATATGGTCATAAGNGTGGACTCCTTAAGAATGGGTTCTTGTCCTTGTAGAAGAGGGCCACTAATGTCCTTTCTGCCTTCTCCATGTCCAGTAATCATGAGATGTGTCAACTATAAAGTAGAAAGTGGACCTTCCTNTAACATCAAATCTGCTGAAGTCTTTATCTTTGATTCTAAGTTTCTGAAAGAAATGGTTCTCGTTCAAGCTACTCAGTCTATCATCAATTTGTTATTGCAGTCGGGATGAAACTTAAAATGGATATTAAGTCTTGTATAAGATGCTGTATAGAAGGTGGGCTTAAGCTGATCTCCTCTGATGTTTAATGAAAGGAAATAAAATTTGAGACATGGGCTAGGCATTGTATTTAGATGANTCACAATTGACTCCTCAGATTATAGTTTGTGCAGTGTTTTTTGTGCTAATACCAGGAAGCAATTGATATATTTCTGAAGTACCTACAATTTTTGTTTTGCATTGCTCTTGCAGACCAAGAAACTGAACTCAGTACTTCGATAAAGCTTGGTAAATACTGTACAGCTGAGCTACATTCACCTGTGATTTTTAGCCCATGTTATCCTTGAATTCATGGATCCCCCAACTTCTGCATCCTCCATGCTAGAATTGTAGACATACACCTCTAATGTAAGCTGCAAAAGTGATTAAGTAAGTAAAAAAAAAATCTGATTCAGATACTTAAATAACACCAATATCACTGTCTTTATTTGTTTTTAAGTTGTGGTAAAAACAGCATTCTTTATCTTTGCTTTTAAGTTATGGTAATAACAGCACTCTAAAGTAGCTCAAGAGGTATTTAACCACAGCTCTGTAAACAGATCTCTAGTACACTGGGATCTTGGAAGGAAGCCCACAGGAGTGGTAAGCTTAGAAGTTTAACTGACCTTTCATGGAAGGTGATTGAACTTCCTGATTATGCTCATGATATTTATTCCATAAGGTGGTGAGGTTGCATACAACATATTCATATTTTAGGGCAAGGATTTTNAAAACAAAACAAAATATTTGAGAAGTGGTAAATTTNTAGGTAGTAAATACCTGTGTGATGAACACAACATTAACGGAAGGGGAAAAAACATGGTAGAGAAATTATAAAGTAAGTACTTTGTGTACTGCACAGTGTTTTGATTTTTCTTACATTTGAATACTTATTCCTAGATTAGAAAAGTTTAAACTAAGAATAAAAGAGTAGGAATGCAAATGAAAAAGGAGCTCTCTCCATAAAGATGCACAGAGTGTCATTAAGAGAAATAAAGGTTTTAAGCTCTTCGCTTGAAAAGGAAATTAGAGAAAATATGATAAAACCAGCCAGTAAGAAGGTAACTTGACGTAATAGAGAAATGCAGCAAACTGCACACAGAACACTTTTTAAAATTAGGGCTTAACAAGAAAAAATGGAAAGAAAGCAGTCTGGCTAATTAGAGAACACTGAAGATGAGGCAAAAATAGTCAAGTTCAAAAGAGGCTTATGTGTGTGGTCCTTGAGAGACCAAACATCCACCTGACCATGCACAGTGAAGGAAGGTAGTTAGAGAGTCTAAGGGGTGAGCCCAGAGGATGGTGAATGCAGCCTTCAGTTCCATGTGCAGAATCACAATATAACCAGAGTGAGGTTTAAAAAAAAAAAGCATCCAAAAGGAATCTGACTCTTGATTCAAAAATACATTTAACTAAAATGCATCCTGGAAAAGATTTTTTTTTATTTAGTTTGAATCTAGGCTCTGACACCACCTGTGCCATGTGATCTTGGACATAACTTCAAACCTGCCTGGTGGGTGTTTCTACTCTAGTAAAATGGATTTAGAGCTTACTTTAAATATAAAATTATATTTGTTTTCTTTTTTTCTGATTTACAATTTAATGGCTGTTCCAGCCTGGGTCCCTCATTTCCACCTTTCTCGGGTCTACTATTCTGGGGTCAGAATTCTCTGTTCAAAGGCATAAATGGCTTGGGAGCTCGTCGGCTAAGCACTCATTAAGTAGCTGGTGTCTCTGGAGCAGTGGCTTGCCCTAGAACTTAGCCAACACCACCAGGACTGGCATGTCCTCCATCTCCACATACTCAGCCTCCAGATCCCACCAGCTTCAGGAGGAGGTAGGCAGAGCTGAGTTCCACAGCCCAGCAGCGCCACAACTCAATGTAATCATATCCTCTCTCAAGGCAAACTTTTGGGCATTTTGGACTCTCAGAGTAAAGTTTCCCAAGTGGTTCCTAAAACTTCTGGCAAGGCCATTTTTAATGGATGGTGACATTCAAGACATGAGAAATGTGAAGTCATTTCCACTTCCTTATGTGACACCCAATGCCACTGCAGGCTTTTTAATTAATTCAAATCACCTTGAGGAACTCAAGGTGGTTATTATAATTACTGGAGATGGTCNAATCATAGTCATGACACTTTTCTAAATTTGCTTTAGTCAAAATATTAAAAAAATTGCATATTGATAGGGTGCTGTGCTGTATTTAGAATCTTGTATATGTTGTGAGATATTCGAAGTTAGATGCATTAAAGATGGACCTTTATAGTGAGAATATTCAAAACCCCTTCCTCTAGCTTTCTAAAATGTGATACATAAGTGCTATCNAGAGTAAGTCTACTGTATGATAACAAACAAAAATTGCTTCCTCTCACCTCTCTGCAACTTAGCTCACTGATCAGTTTTCTGTGCATCCTCCTCTTCTTTCTTTCTCCTACTTCCAACCTGTATTATATTTATTTTCCATAATATAAATGGCATCCTGTGACTTAGGTCCTTAACATGAAGATCTGATGTTCCATCTATGCTGTTGTCAATAGCAAGAATATATCCTTTCAAGGATAAAAAAGTACCATTGTGTGTTTATACCATATTTCACTTTTCTATTCATCATTTGACAAATATATTAGTTATTCCCATTTTTGCCTGTTGTGAATAGCTCTGAAATATGCATGAGGATTCTTCCATTTGATGGCTATGCTACTGTAATTTCCTTTGGGCTGGTTGGATGGCATAATATTTTCAGTTAAATTTTTTTTGAGAAATATCCATAGTTTCCCATAATAGCTGTGTTAATTTATAATCCTTCCAGGAAGATAACAGGGTTTTCATTTCTCTATGTGCTTGCCAGTGCCTGGAATCCTTTCTCTTCTTGATAGACTCATAAGAATAAGGTAATGGTCATTTGCTTTTTCCTTATATGCTTATTTTTATCCGGTTCTGTTCAGATTCCTTTTATGTGAGTATGTATATATAGATAAGTATACATATATGTCTGTGCATGAATATGTGTATATATAAGCCAGAGTTTGATGTCAGAAGTTGTCTTCAATCATTCTTCACTTATTTTGAGACAATTTCTCACTGATCCTAGGGCTTTTTGATTGGCCAGCAAGACCCAGGACTCTTCCTGTCTCTGCCTGGACAGAGAAACTGTGCTACAGTTTCAGGCTCATACAACTTTGCCAGGCATTTTTTTCACTTGGGTGCTTGGGAACNAATTCAGGTTCTCATGTTTGCGCACAGTGTACTTTACCTACTGAACCATCTACCAAGCCCTCGGCTCAGATTTGACTCCTAGATTCCCATAGCTCTTCTATCCTATAATAGCTAAGTGCCTTACTTTTATCAAGCGTTGATTACATATTCAGAGAAAATCCTGTGGAGTATTTGGGTGCTGCTGAAGGTATTTTAAGGAAAATCTTCTTTGTTTACNGAAGTATAAATTAAGTAGAGGTAGTGAGTAGCAAGGTTGTGACTGTGAATGTATGTATTGCTACCAGTTTCCTACCATCTCCACTACAGCAAGCATGTACCTCCTGAAAGTATCTCCAAACAGCCCTCAAAGTATCATATTTAAGCAGGAACAGCTTCCCTTTGAATACCCTGTTTGTTTGTGCTTTTTTCAACTTAAATATTTTTAACTTTTTGAGAAGCCAAAAGCATTTCTTGGTAACTTAACATTCTCAACTGAAAAAAAAAATAAAAGATTTATCTTCATACAATGCTGCTTCCCACAGACTTCACATCTTCAAATAAGCATGGTAAGGGCACAGCTTGCTTCCCAAATCAAAGCAAAATAAGAAAAGGAAAANAAAAAAAAAGAAACATTTCTGTTGCCAGTGTTTAATGGGCTGCTTTAAGAGGTTAGACCTTGAATCAAGGAAGAACAATGAAATAAATCCAACCAAACCCATTTAAATATCAATACAGATAATAATCAGATAGGAAACCAGAGAAAATATTTCAGTGCAGGGTTAGAAAATAAACAGTTAAGGCATTTGTTTTTGTGTGCCTAGAAAAAAGTTCAAGTGTAACAAAAATATTAGCTTAAAAGCTAGTCTAGCTGTATCTTAAATCTGAGACATTATGCAAAGGAGATAGGCTTGTAGATATTGTGGTTTGAATGTAATTGCCCCCAAGATCTCATAGGAAGGCACTATTGGGGGCTGTGGCCTTGTTAGAGTATGTATGGTCTTGCTGGAGGAAGTATGTCACTGTGGAGGCCGGNTTTGATGTCTCACATATGCTCAAGATACTGCCCAGTGTCTCAGACCACTTCCTATTGCCTGCATCCAAGATGCAGAACACTCGGCTACATCTCCAGTACAATTTCTGCCTGCATGCCTCCATGTTGCACCATGATGATGAGGGACTAAACCTCTGAAAGTATAAGCCACCCAATTAAATATCTTTCCTTTATAAAGGTTGCCTTGGTCATGGTGTCTCTTCACAGTAGTAGAAACCCTGAGACAGATATTGTCTTTATTTTTCCATGTAAACACTATGAAGAAAGACCACCTCTGCAACTGGCAGCTTAATTCTAATATCCCCATGGAAACCGTCCATTAATTTGTAATGGCATCCCTTCACAAGTGTGGTTGACATAAAAACCTCTTTATTCCCAGGATCATATATCTAACCCCAATGTGATATCAGCTCATAATAGTCCATTCAGTTTCCCAAACTAACATATTCCAAACTGAACACTTGTTTCCTGTACAATGGCATTGGTGCATCTTCTTCATGTCTTTCTGTCAGTAGTTCACAGCAAGGATCACTAAAGAATAATTTAGAATACCCCGGTACATCCTCTGGGTCTCCAGAATCTGAGCACATCTCACCATGTCTACAAGTTTTCTATGACCTGAAGCATCATTTCCATTTGCATGTAGTGTTCCATTTACCTCTAACTGTTCCTTCAGTTTCTCTCCTAGCACATTTCCTTGTCAACATTATTACATCATGGAAAGTCAGGAGGTATCTATGTNCAATTCATTGCACTGCTACTTTNAAAATAAATGGCCAGCAGGACCTGGCCAGCTGCCACTTCTTTCTGTCTGACATCATCCTCTCTTTGCTGTCTCCTGAGTGGACTATTCTGAGCTTTGGGCTCTTCTCTTAACATGTCAGCTGTACTCCTTTTCAGGGCCGTTGTACAAGTGGTCATCACTTGTCATAGAATGATTCTGACACAAACATCCCTGTTGGGAACTTCTCTACTTCCTCTGGGTACTTCTTCACCCTACCATCTACATTTTGGAGGGTCCTTTCTTCAATATAGTATTTAAAAAGCTATCCTAACACTCTACCTGANAATTCTTTCTTTCAGATAGTATCTGTGGATATCATGTTGCATACCTCAGATGTGTTACTCCCTCTGTCTTCATTTTCTCCCTATGTTCCTGAAGACTTGAAGAACAGCTATTTGAGTAGNACCTTAGTACTTTCCCCTTTAATTAATGTTTTAGAGAGACTAATTCATATGATGCTTGACACATAGTGTGTCCTGTGGCTGTGAAGTGACATATATGAATAGTTTCAGAACTAGATGAGGAGAATTATGTATTTTTTATTATTTTGGGGTTAAATTTGGAAAAATGAGATTATTTGACATTTTAATCATCTATAATGTAGGAGAATTTAACATGTTAAACTATAATTTGACTTTATACAGT
>LZPO01066928.1:37668-53956 GCA_001675575.1 Neotoma lepida
TTTTTTTCAGTACTTCTTAACTACAAAACACAAAGAGAGCACAAGAAACTTCTAGACTCCAGTATACTTCTCTCTACCTTTATTGGTGGTATAAAAATAGTCAAGAATAATTACCCAGCTAGTACACTCTACCCTGTCTTTTTGCCTAATTTTGCTGCAGGGGAAGGAGCACAGATTGCTTAGCTTCCATCCAGCAGAGTGATCTTAGGTTCCTTGGGGAGAACATTACAATCTCCAACTCCACATCCCGATGTGAATTGCAGACATGACTTACATTGTTGGCAAATGTTCAGTGAATAAACAAGTACTCTATTATCCACTCCATAGTTCCCGGGCCCATCATGAATGCTTGGTGTAAGAGAAAGGGTACTTTATCATCAAACAATGGAATCAATAATGAAGTTCATTTTGGAATTTATCCTGCCNTACAAAGTGTTTCCCTCACTTTTGTTAGTCATTGCTTATTATTTCTCTATTTTATGAAATATTTTAAAGGTGATATGTGAGACAGCTTTATGATAAGTTATATACATGATTAAATATAGGATATAGCAAAACACATAAAGCAGTTATACATTCAGAAGAAATGCCAATTAAAAACATCACGCCCTTCAATTACAATATGGAGAAGTGCAAGATAAAAACATTGTTATCCGGTTGCAGATTTGCCTTGGGAAGTGATTCTTGGCTGATTACTGCTATTGGCAAGTAGAATAAATGAGAACTTTCACAAAATTGTACCTTAAAAGCTCTAAGACTGACACCATGGTCACATTTATCAGCATACCATTGAGAAACAGCTTTACTGAGAAAAGAGTCTGTTCTCTGTCTCAGATTTTCACACAACTAATTGTATTTCCAGCTTTGAAATGAAGAGATTCCCCTGTTACAGTTACACTTGCTGTCCATATTGAGATGACCATAAATATTTTGCCATCTCTTCCTCAAATATCAATATCAATTCATGAATGATCTTCCTTCTGTTCTATGAATTGCAGCCAACATATGAGTCATGGCTCATGAAGCATTGGACAGCTATAACTTCAGCTGCCCATATTATCAGGTGAAGTAAAAAGGCAGATTTGCTATTTGTATTTCTGTTTAATGAGATTTACCTTCACTAGGAGCAGCCAGGAACTTCCTTATTGGAATTGTGATGAAATTGTTTTCTAGTAAATCGGTGATGCCAGTCAATCATTTGTAAATAAGATCCAACTATTTTTTTATTTAGTCTGCTAATTGTCAGAAACTTCTCAAGCAGCTATGTATGAGTTAAAGAGAGTAAGGTTTATCTGGAATAGGAACCATGAGATACTTAGAAAATTATTAATGGAATTCAATTGTGTTTGTATGGTTTTATAATCTTGATTTTATACTTCATAGTTCAGAAATTCCCCATAATTTCCAGAGTCTGTAAAAGAGGCTTCATGTAATAGAGTTCACTTGTTTATCAAGGCTTCCCATATATTTTATTGGGAGATATTAGATGTTTCATGGGCTTAGCTGCAGGAAGCTAGTTGACTTTAGGTTCCTGTGGTAGGCAAAGTATCACTTCATCAAAGATATTTACATCTTAATCCCCAGATCTATGGCTATGTTATCCAATGTGGCAAAAGAGACTTTGAAAACATGATTAAGGTTATATTCTTGTAGTGGAGAGGATATAAGATGAATTCACTTGGCTAAGGCTATTTAAGTCTTTAGAACTCTCATGGTTGGCTTAGATTGCTGGAACTGAAGACAATGCTCAATGGAGTCAGCATTACAGAAACTCTTATTATTATGATTGACTTAGAAGATGGAGGAGGAAAAATTATATAAGAAATGTAAGTCATAGAGTCAATGGAGTGGCTGAGCAGGTAAAGCAGTCCCCATGAAACTTGAGTTTTGACTTCTGACTCCATTAGTTATACTTTCAACGCTTAAATTCTACATGTATATCATGGTACAAAAGCCTACATACACATATTACACACACACACACACACACACACACACACACACACACACACACACACACACTAAAAATTCAGAAAAGAAATGGGAGTAACTTTAAAAGTTAGAGCTAGTATTTAGCTGACAAAAAAAGAAAGGAAGCCTTGAGGTAAACTTAAATATTTGAGGCACAGATATTTAAAGAAATACTTTGAAGGAAGAATCCTCCTACAGATGTTCAGAAACAAAATTTTAAGCCTGTCAGCACTTAAATTGAGCCAAGCAGCATTGGGCAGACTGATATGTAGCCAGCTACACTTATAAATTTGTATTAAATAAGTGATTAAATGTGTGGTAATTTATTATGAGAATAGAGGGCAATAGACAGACTAGTTTCATCTGTCTCTCATAATCCTTGGGCAAGCACTGAACCAGGCACTAGCTTATCAGAAAACTAACTGGAGCACAAGAAAAGTAGAAATACACTTCATTTTGATGCATTGTGTTGGAACCATTACATTGCCACTTCAGGCAACCACCAATAATCCAATATAACAGTAAGTCCAATATCAACACAACTGAAAATTAGTCATATCACTTGAAGGAACACAAGTAACATGAATCTAAGGACTACAATGTGTGTGTGTGTATGTTTGTGTGTGTGTGTGTGTGTGTGTGTGTGTGTGTTCATGTGCATATGTGTGTACATAGCATCTCATGTATCCAGATTTGGACTTCAACACCTATATAGTTGAGGTCATCCTTGAACTGTACTAATCTAACAGCCTCTAGATCTCAAGTACTTAGATTACAGGTGACTGCCATCTCACCGAGGCAAGAATGAATATTTCTTATAGAATAAATGTGATTCCTAATGTAATATCTTATAATCATAGAGAAAATAAAAGAATGAAAGATGTTGTATGGGAAATCATTCTTGTTCTCTTATAAATAACTTCTTGTATGTATCCATATAATTAGAGACAGCCTTAAATATCAGTATGAAGTACTGTAGGATAAAGGAATTTTAAATAGTTAAATATATAGAGAAATGAATTTGTGAATGAAAATAAAGCAAATATATTAACATTTTAGAAATTGATTGAAGGGTATAGCACACTGACACTCGGAGATGAAAAATATAAATTTTGTCCTGCTACCCATTGCTGCCCCAGTTGCAGGCCACCAGGGAAGACCCTGCAGGCAAGCTTCCCCACCAATATTCCCCTTTGGACCCTGCAATCTACAAGATCCACTCCCTACGGCAAACCCACCCATCTGCCTGAGACCTCAGGGGCTCCCTGAGACACAGAATCTACCAACTCTGATTGGACCAAGCATAACTCCCAGAGACACAGAATTCATCAAATCCAATTAGATCAAGAACATCAACTGAACCAAGATTAGCTTTCTGAAACTCAGACACATCAAGCACAGATTGGACCAAAAGTATCTCCCTCAGACACAGACACCTTTTGCACCTATTGGAGGAAGAAATGGGTAGATGCCAGTGAAGAAATACATACAACAACATAAAGAGCAATATGGCATCACCAGAATCTAGTGGTTCTACAACAGCAAGACCTGAACACCACAAATAAAAGAAGCAGAAGAAAACGACCTTAAAAATAACTTTATGAAGATGATAGAGGCTTTTAAAGAGGAAATGAAAAATTCCCTTAAAGAAATTGAGGAAAAGACAAACAAAAAATTGGAAGAAATCAATAAATCCCTTAAAGAAAGCCAAGAAAGAGCAATTAAACAGGGAAAGAAAACAGTTCAAGACCTGAAAATTGAAACATAAACAATGAAGAAGACACAAACACAGAAATGCTGGAAATAGAGAATCCAAGTAAACAAATAGGAACTACAGATGCAAGCAAAACCAACAGAATACAAGAGATGGAAGGGAGAATCTCTGGCATGGAGGATACAATAGAGGAAATAGATTAATCAGTCAAAGAAAACACTGAAGCCAAAAAAGTCATTGCACAAAACAACCAGGTAATCTGGGACACCATGAAAAGGCCAAACTTAAGAATAATGGGGATAGAAGGAAAAGAATACCAACTCAAAGGCACAGAAAACATATCCAACAAAATCATAGAAGAAAACTTTTCTAACTTAAAGAAGGAAATGCCTATAAAGATATAAGAAGCTTATAGAACACCAAATAGACTAGATCCCCAAAAGAAGTCCCCTCGCTACATAATAATCAAACTACTAAACATGTACAATAAAGAAAGAATATTAAGAGCTGCAAAGGAAAAATGTCAAGTGACTTATAAAGACAGACCCATCAGAATAAAATCCTACTTCTCAATAGAGACTCTGAAGGCCAGAAGGTATTGGACATAAGTAATGCAGACACTAAGAGACCACAGATGCCAGCCCAGACTACAATACCCAGCAAAACTTTGAATTACCATACACAAGATNTTCCAAGACAAAAACCAGATTTAAATAATACCTATCCACACAAATCCAGCCTTACAGAAAGCATTAGAAGGAACACTCCAACCTAAGGAAATTAGATGCACCCACAAAAACACAGTCAATAACCCCACAGCAGCAAATCCCAAAGAAGGGAAATACACACAGACTAACACCAAAATATAACAGNAATTAACAATGACTGGTCATTGATAGCTTTAAATATCAATGTACTCAATTCACCTATAAAAAGACTGTGTAACCACAGGCTAACAGAATGGATATGAAAACAGGATCCATCCTTCTGCTATATACAAGAAACATACCTCAACTTCAAAGACAGACACTACCTCAGATTAAAAGTCTGGGAAAACATTTTCCAATCAAATGGATTTAAGAGGCAAGGTGATGTAGCTATCCTAATCTCTAACAAAATAGACTTCAAACAAAAATTAATCAAAAGAGATCAGGAAGGACATTACATATTCATCACAGGAAGACTCCATCAAGATGAAGTCTCAATTCTGAACATTTATGCCCCAAGTACAAGGGCACCTACATATGCAAAAGAAACATTACTAAAGTTTAAATTGCACATTAAATCCCACACACTAGTAGTGAGAGACTTTNACACCCCACTCTCACCAATAGACAGATCTGCCAGACAGAAACTTAACAGAGAAATAAGGGATCTAACAGTTGTTATGATTCAAATGGACTTAATAGATATCTACAGAACATTTCACCCAAACACAAAAAATATACCTTCTTCTAAGCATACCATGTAACCTTCTCTAAAATCAACCACATACTCAGTCACAGAGCAAATCTCAACAGATACAAAAAAATTGGAATAACCTCCTGTATATTATCAGACCATCATGGCTTAAAGTTAGATTTCAACAGCAACAAAAGTTATAAAAAGCCTATATTCTCATGGAAACTGAATAATGCTCAACTGAATCACCAATAGATCAAGGAATAAATAAAGAAAGAAATTAAAGAATTCTTATAATTCAATGAAAATGAAAGTACAACATAACCAAACTTATGGGACACTATGAAAGCAGTGCTATGGGGAAAATTCATAGCACTAAATGCCTACATAAAGAAGTTGGAGAAATCTCACACTAGTGACTTAACAGCACACCTGAGAGCTGTAGATTAAGAAGCAAACTCACCCAGGAGGAATAGACACCAGGAAATCATCAAATTGAGGTCTGAAATCATGGTAAAGGTCTTGGAAAGATCAGAAATACAAGGAACATACCTAAGCATAATAAAGGCAATTTACAACAAGCCAACAGCCACCATCCAATTAAATGGAGAGAAACTCAAAGCGATTCCACTAAAATCAGGAAAAAGACAAGGCTGTCCAATCTGCCCGTATCTATTCAATATAATACTCCAAGTTCTAGCGAGAGCAATAAGACAACAAAAGGAGATCAAGGGGATACAAATTGGAAAGAAAGAAGTCAAACTTTCATTATTTGCAGATGATATGATAGTATACATAAATGACCCCAAAAATTCTACCAGGGAACTCCTACAGCTGATAAACACCTTCAGTAATGTTTCTGGATACAAGGTTAACTCAAAAATATCAGAATTTTCCCCATATGTGCTCTACAGTCACATAATGCAAAGGGTCTTTCCCTAGTTCCAGTTCAATTGAAAATTAATGCTGGCTTTGGAGTTGGAGGGTGGCTTTCTCCTTCTCTAAACATAAGCATGCTTGTTAAAGGAAAATCCAAAATCTCTATCTCATGTCAAAAAAGCCACCTGATATGTGACAGAAGAAAAACCAAAATTAAGGGACTATTCTATTGCTACTAATCTCCTGATCCTTTGGTTTTATTTTGACTTCTTAAAGCTTTTCTTAAAAAGTGAATATTACTCAAAATTTATAAGATCAATATAAATAGATAGATATACATTAAATATATATATATATGTATGCATACACACACACACACATATATATATATTAAACCTTTTGTCATGATTGATCATATAGAGTACTAACTAATTCTAGAGAAAAAGCTTCATCTAGCTCCTGTACATGATTTCATGTTTGAGTCTCTCAGTTTGCTGCAGTGAATCATGACCATGCCTAAGAGCTACCTTTGAAGTCTCCAAAAGGAGGATGGGGCCCCACAACAATGATTCCACCAGGACTATGATAATGCCACTAAGCTGACAAATACTACCTAAAGATTGGCTGTGAACTACATACTACTGAGGACAATTTTGAGGTGGCTAATTGACATGATCCAGTCTTACAGACTACTCTAGACAGTACTTGAGACAAGCCCTGCACTTTCCCATTACATAGAGATTGGACAAAAAATGATACAGCTACCTCTTCCAGGACTTGAGAATTAACCCAAATTTTTCTTTTCAGGAGCCCTTAGAGATGCCATCACCCCCAGAAAGCATGAAGTAAATTTAAGAACATGTTGCCCACATTCCTAAGAGTTGGGGTGGATGGTTATTGGTCTTTCAATGGTTTATGGATATTTGTCATTGTCTAGAGTGGTTGATTACAAGTTGTATTGGTAATGGTCAGGGAAAAAGGTGAACAAAGGAGATTAGATTCAGGGTTCTTGTTTGAAAAAAAAAGAAAAAGAAAAAGAGAGATAAAGACATCATAGGACAAAAGGGCAGATTATTGCATCTACTCTGAAAAAAGAAAGACACAGATATGATAGGATAAGAGGGTAGATTATTGAATCTACTTTTAAATAGCAACTACTAGTTTCACATTGGATTGGACTTTTGTATATTGTATACAAATTTTGTATANTGATACAAAGTTGAGATTATTTTTGTTAGAACATACTGTACATACACTTCTAATCTTGTTCAAGTTATTGTACCTATACATCTCATTTAACAATGTAATGTAAATTTCTAGTCCTTGATATTTATTATTACCAACTAATTAGGATATAAAGAACTGCAGCTTAGTAGTTAGTCACCTATTACAATTAAACTTGTAGTAATGTTAGGTATGTTTTCAAGGTCAAACATATATATTTTAGATAGACAGGTCATTTTCAAACACTTCATAAAGATCTACAGAATATGACATTTAAGATGTTTTAATAACATAAGTTTTTTTTTTACAATGAGACATTCCTGCTCCTTGCAGCACAAATCTGCTTCAGAGATGATGATGAGCACCAAAGAAACTCTATATGGAGTTTACTTTCTTTGTAGCAAAAGTTAGCCACTGGGCAAGAAAGTGCTGTTCCTTGACTATTTACAGTATGCTGTCCAAAACAAACAAGCAGGATGCAAAAGAAAGGACTGCTAAATTTTGCCAAGACAAACTAGGATAGCCCTTCAGAAAATCCTGCTTCATAGATGAGTATGTCAGATATGCTATGCCTGTAGGCCAAAGATGGATGCCCCAACATTACAGAGGAATTTTGGGTGACTGTCCAGGCAGTCAGCTGTTTCTGTTATTTCTCACATGTTTTGGAATTCGATTACTTTCACTTTCTGTTTATTTAGGTAATATATCCTTCTTGGGTTTCTGAAAGAGTTGATGACTAGATAGTTATAGTAGAGTTTTCCTAGTTATAGATTCAGAAAAGAAACTCACTAAAAGGTATAAAGTCTATGGTGTTGAGAGACATTAAAAGATAATTTTGATAATGCAAATTCAGATAGAAGGTGAATTATGTACAATTCTTTGGTCTCACCAAGATAGGATAAATAATGGAGTATTTTCTTTGAACTTGTCAAATGCTAGTAGACTNGACATTGTTAATGTATTTTTTGCCTTTATTTATTGCATATAATTATCNTAGTTATTGCATATAGTTTTCTTGTATTAGTTATAACCTTTTTTAATTTTAGACAAAAAAGGGGAAATGTGATGATATATTGTGTATGATCTAACAAATAAAGCTTGCCTGAAGATCAGAGGGTAGAGCCATAACAGTTAGTCATGGAGGCCAGGCAGTGATGGCACACACCTTTAATCCCAGCACTTGGGATCTCACGCCTTTGATCCCACTATTTGGGAGGTACACATGCCTTTAATCCCAGAACTAGGAAAGTTGAGACAGGAAGTGATATGGCTAGGCAGAGTGAGGCAGATAAGGAGGGAGGAGACAGAAACTCAGCCATTTCTGCTGAGGAGTTGGAGAGGTAAGAACTATCTAGTGGCTTGTTCCTTTGTCTCTCTGATCTTTCAGCATTCACCTCCCCCAAAAAATAAATAAATAAATATTTGTCCCTTATAACTTTGAATAACAGAAAAGTAGCAAATATCTTCATGCAAGGATCCAGAGACAGCATGAGGGTGATCAAGGGGCATTATGTACATGATGAGTGAATGAGAGATTCTGTGAGCCCAAGTGCATGTAGGTTTTTTATAAATGAGCATTGGTAATGTTTTGCAGTTGATACTCAACTATTACAGAGGGTTCTATTAGAGGCCAGTATTTTCTTATCTTCAATATTTAATTGGATAATTTGAATAATTTTCTCTGGGCCCTGAGGCAACAGGGCTTGCTCTCAGATTCCTGGAATCTGGCCCTGCATCTAATAAGATAATGAATGCATAGGAGATTTGGAAATGTGAGTTCAGTGAAAGTGAGATGGGACTTACTGAGCTGCTCATAAATGNCAACTTTCTCTAGCCACAACTTCAACTCTAAAATATCATTCTTTAAGAAGGTGTATGGCATTCTTGAACATTTTAAAGTGGACTTTACATAGAATAAACTTAGAAAAAAAATATTAAATATTGCTGTATAGTTCTGAAAGTGATAAATGAACATGCTTTTCAACAATAAAGAGAATAATATGACACGGGCAATAGGAAAGATTTTCCAAAGTAAGAAAATTGTGAATTATGTGCATTTATTTTCACTGGCTTAGAATAGTAGAAGAGGGATAACTAAACTGAATAAATAACAGAAATAATGACCTGAAACACAAGTAAATGGGAGCTTCCTAAAGATGAACATTGGTAATAGTTTATACAGATTTTAATAGAGTCTAGAAGTTTATATATTCAAAAATGTTAACTTAAACTGTCTTTGCAAAGTTATTTTATATATCTCTTTGGTAAGTATTGAAACAGGAATTTTAATAGATAAAACTGAAAATTTTAAATGATTGCTTCTGTCTCTCAAGGGAATCATTATCCAAACAGTATAACGGCAATTGTGATCTGAGTGTAGAAAACAGAATTCAGGTATATAGAAAGGCAAAAATAAATAAGTTCTCTGATCTAAATGCCTTCATCCTCTACAAAATTAGTTTTGAAACTTAATCTCAATTCAACAATATTAAGAAATTAGTGCTTAATTACCTCCTCCCTTNTAAGTTGATTAATCTTCTTCTAAAATGGCAAAAGCATAAAAAAATTGTCATGTTTTTCTCTTCTGTTTGATGACATTTGAAAATGTGCTGTATCAGGAGACAAACCAGGCGCCACTACCTTGATGTTGTATTTCTACCTTCTATAATTGTAAGAGTTCTATTTATAAATTTCATGGCTTGTAGTATTTGTGATAGCAGAACAAATGTAATAAAAGGGAAATCATTCAGCTAATAAATTAAAATATTAAAAGTAAAGATAACTAAAATTAAGAGATAATGATGAAATCAATAAAACTTGAAAGAAAATCATGACAGCTAGATAGACCAATAAATGAGTTACCCAAAAGGAAACAGATAGCTCTATCAGGGTTGAGTAATAAAAGAGTTCAAATCCTAAGAGAAAATCTTAGTATAAAGGTACAGACCAGAAGTCATATTTGTGAGATCTGATGGCAATAAAGTTAGCATAAAACATTAATAGGCCCTAATCCTAAAAGAAAAAGAGCTAAAGACAATAGAAATAAGTGGAGGTTGGATTCCTTTTTTACTGCCAAGAAGGCAAGCTAGCACTCCTGAACATGTTAGGGTGCTTGAACCAGAGTAACGTATTCATGGATGGAAGAAGTATTAAGAAACAGTATTACTTTAGAACCCCAACCAGAAACTGGGTATGGTTTGTGTGACAAGGAGACCAGAAAAGTAGCAGGCTTTGGAAAAGTAGAAGTCTCATTCATACCCCAACTTTTCCTGAACAAGTTTTATTAGGCATGTGTGGTAGAACTTTGACTAAATCCCAATGGGTACAATAAAGTCCCCAAAGCAGAGCCGGACTTGGTAACTACAGCAGAAAAGTGATACAGGAACCTGCCACTGAGAGATTCACACTACCCTTCCCAACTGCATGAGCTACATAATAGTAATAACAGTATAGCACTTGGGTCAGTAGCATGATAGGTAAGAAAATGGCTTAATGCAGGTAGATGGTTCCTTCAAGCCTCAGTCACAGAAAAGCCTTCATAGAAAATCAGGTCTCTAAAACACCAGCTCCAATTTGTCTCCAATTGTCTCCAATCTAAGTAAAAGAGGGAGTCAGTCAAGGAAGTCCTCTTTAGGAAGGACATACAAAGTAGATGGAATGACTGGTACTAGCAGCCCCATGCCCAGTCTATGGAGACTAACACAAAACAAAATCCAAGGGGAGGAAAAAAAGAAATCTTTCCAACTAAGAAGAAATAATAATTGAAATTAGAATACATGTATTTCATTTTATTGCTTACCTTTAATATTCATCATTTTTCAATATATAACCTATGAACTTAATTGTTCAGTGGTTAGTTTTTTAACATGCATCTTGCTACTATTGTTTCTTTTACCTTACCTAGTCTACTGCTTATACATCTAGCACATACACATTCCTTCTCATTCTTATTTTCCTTGCTTATTTACATTTACCTCTTTCCCATTCAATATTCATTTAACCTTGTAATTCTTGGTACCCTTTGCTCTAAAAACATGTCTAAAAAACATTCTGTAACAGATACCCTAATGCTGCTATTTCTGAATCTTCCTTGGAACAGTAGTGCAGTCAGGAAAGTTTCTACTGGAAGTCAATTCAAAAGCTTCTTTGAAATCATAAACATGCTACTGAAGGCAACTTCCTCTCTAAATTGCAGTCAAGAATTACAGAGAAGAAAAGTCACTAGTCAGGGAGTCTAGCCAATTGGTAAGCTCTTGGTTCAATGAAAGACCTTTTGCTAGAAGAAAGTATAGAGAGTAATAGTGAAAAACACCTGATGCACACACTACACACATACACACAAAAAAAAACTAACCCCCCAAAATAGGAGACAACAATCTATTATGACACTTCTAAAAGCTCCTTAATGCTCAAAAAACAAAAATAAAGTGCTGATTTGAAGAGGATTAATGGTTCTAGATGTCTTAAGCAGAAAGATGAAGCAAGTAAATCAATTGAAATTGCAGATAAGAAAGTCACCAGAGTGGATAAATGGCCAGTAACAAGAAGCAATTCAACACTTGAAAGGAAGGTTTAGCAAANAAATTCTTAGAATCAAATTAAAACAACAATATAACTTTCTAGAATCTCTTAGATACAGCCAAGGCAGTTCTGAGGGGAGGGTTTATGAGTATAGGAGCTTATATTAAATAATGAGAGAGATCTAAAGTAAATATCATGATGGCACATACCCAGATTCTAAAAACAAAAATAAAACACAAAAACAATGAGCCAAATATAAATTCGGTAGGTGACAAGAAATAATAAAGGTTACAACAGAAATAATGAAATACAGACTAACTGAAATAATATACAATCAATAAAATATGTACTTAATTCTTTGAAAACATAAAAGACTGAATAGTCATAGTAAGCAAAAGAAAGAAAGGAACAAATATTTATAAAATTAGAGATGAAAAGGGAGTTGTTTCAAGAGAATCTAGTGAAATACCAGAGTATCATTATGGAATATGCCCTAGTTATGTTTACTACTGCTGTGATGAAACCANCATGACCAAAGCAACTTGGGAAGAAAGGGTTTATTTCAGCTTACATTTCCACATCATAGTCCATCAATGAGGGAAGTCACAGGCAGGAACTCAAACAGGGTTGAAACTTGTAGGCAGGAGCTCATATGAAGGGAGTAGNATAGTGCTGTTTACTGGATTGTTCCTTATGGCTTCTTCAGCCTGATTTCTTATAGAACTTTGGACCCCACTCACATGGAGTGGGCCTTCCCACATCAATCACTAAGTAAGAAAATGCTATATAGGGTTGTCTACAGGCCATTGTTACTGAAGTATTTTCTCATTTGGGGTTCCCTTCTCTCAAAAGACTCTAGCCTGTGTCAAGTTGACATATAACTAGCCAGCACAGGATACTTTAAAACTGTACATTTCAAAATATTGAAAAAATCTAGAAGAAATAAATAAATTCTAAAACATACAGGGTATACCATTATTAAATCAATGTGATATAAGTAGCTAAAGCAAATCTATAACAAACAATGAAGTTGAAACATAAATTAAAAGTAACCACAGGAGTGAAACGATTTACTGGATTCACTATCAAATTCTATCAAATATTCAAAGACCAAATAGTAATATTTCTTGAATTTTTTCACAAAATAGTACAGAGAGACATATTACCAAACTCATTCTACTAAATCAGTGTTACCATAACACCAAAACAATCTAAAGACATTAACTGTAAAACAAAGAACACAGAGGTGAAGACTCTCAACAAAATCCTCATGCACTGAACTGAAGAAAACATTAAGAAAATTATACATAATGGCCATGTTGGTTTCATACCAGGAAGGCAAAGTGAGTCAAAAAAATGTAATACTTAAGGACAGGAATCATATGGTAATCTCAAAGGATTCTCAAATGGCTTTTCAGAAAATGGAACATTTCTTTTTGACACAAGTTCTGAAGAAACTAGGAATATAAGGCATATATTTCAATATGACAAAGGCAAACATAAGAAGATAGCTAACCTAATAAGTGGGGAAAAAAGAACATTTCCTCTAAAGAATGGAATGAGAAAGTATACCTATTCTCTCCATTCTTATTCAATATAATGCTTACAGTCTTATAGTAATAGGACAATAGAAAGTAATAAAAGAGATGCATGTGGAAATGGGAAAAAAATCAAATCACCTAAACTTGCAAGCAAAATGATGGTATGTTTAAAAAGAATCCACAGACACTGATACTTAGCAATAAATCAAAGAAGGTAAAATATCTCTATAATGAAAACATTAAGACATTTAAGAAGTAAAATGACCTTCCACATCTGTAGATTGGTAGAAGTAATAACACATAGACAGTTGTATTACTGAAAGTAGTATACAGATGTGCCTAAATTCTAATGACACACAGAACAGGAATACAAACATGTACACCAGAAATATAAAACAGAAGGGAGCTGGAGAAATAGCTTATCAGTTAATATTCCTTACTGCTCTCCCAGGGGTGTTATGTGATCCCACCAGATATCATCACTCAAACACAATTTATAGACAATTGAAAATCTTTATTTCTTCCCTCTCTTTGATTGGATTTCCAGAGCTCGGCCTGGTGCTTGGCCTTGCCTCCCTGCATCTGTTTCCATCTGTTATTGGATGAAGGCTGGGCGAGGCAGTTGTGTAGCTTGGTCTGTTTGAGGGGCCCCTGACAGTAGGAATAGGATCTATCCCTGGTGCATGAGCTGGCTTTTTAGAGCCTATTGCCTAAGGTGGGACACCTTGCACAACCTTGATGCAGGGGAAGGGGCTTGGACCTGCCTCAGATGAATGTGAGGGACTTTGCTGACTCCCCATGGGAGGCCATACCTTTTCAGAGGAGGGGTTGGGAAGTGGACTGGGGGAAAGGCTGGGGGGGGCAAGCAGGAGGAGGATGACAGAGGGATCTGTGGTTGGTATATGGAATGAATAAAAAATTTCTTAATAAAAAAAAGAGAAAATCTTTATTTCAGTCAGCTTGGACTACACTCAAGTATTCAGGACCTAAGCATAGCACTGAGTGTCCAGAGCACGGGACAATTGCTTTAGCAGGCAATAACCATATCCTGTCATCTCACTTGGCAGCTGCTGGGGAAGCATCAAGCAAGCAAGCAGTTTCACAGTAGCTAAATGGTTAGATGGAGGGGATTTTGCACAAGCAGGTAGTTTAACAGAAGCTAGGATAAGATGGCTGGGGCATTTTGACCTCAGGTTCTTAGAAGAGTTGGCTAATTTTACATGGGATTCTTCATTAAGGAGATCAAATTCTAGGTAAACCTAAAATGGTCTCATCAAGAATACAAGATGAAGGAACCTCTACAATGTCTTGCCCTGTCACAGGAGACCTGACTTTGGTTCCCAGCACCCAGCTTGGGAAGCTCACAATCAACTGTAACTCCAGTCTCCCAGGATCTGACGACTCTGGCCTTGAGGGTACCAGTACTCACTTGTACATTCCCATGCCTATACACAGACATAAACATATATACATAATTAAAAATAATAAAAATAAATCTTCCAAAAAGACTAAAATAGAAGATGAATAAATTAACTCACAGAGCTGTAAGTACCTAAGTTTGAAAAGGCTCTCAAAAAGGACAGGATCTCCAACAATGCTGGTAAAACTGTAAATTCATGGGACTCCCATAGCACAGGAGATAATTCCAAGATCTGAGAAAGGCACAGCAAGTAAAACTATGAGGAAAAAATAGTCAAGCTACAAAATGAGAAAGTTTTTTTTCTAGCTATAATTCAGAGAACTAGTATCTAGAACTGTATAAAGATCAGGGGGAAAAAGTACATAAAAATTCCCAATTATTCAAATCAGTAAATGAACTAACAAACTGAACATATGATTCTGAAAATAACAATCACAAATGGCAAATACACATTGTAAAAATATCCAAGGTTCTTAGCCATCGGAGAAATACAAATTAAAACCAATTTGAAATTCAAAAATATTAATTTGTATTTCCATCTTAATCCGGTCACAATGGCTAACATAAAAAAGAAAACAAACAAAAAAGTAAATGACAACCAAAGTTAGTGAGGACCTGAGGGAAAAGGAATCATTATCCATGGCTGACTGAGAGCATAACTGTGCAGCCACTGTGGAAATCCAGATGGAAGTTTCTTAAAACAATAGAAACAGGCCTGGAATGATGGCTCGGTGGGCAAAGGCACCAGTACCAAGCCTGAAGACATGATTTTGCTGCCTTATATTGACACAGTGGAAGGAGAGATCTATCCCACACAAATTGCCCTCTGACAATCCTGTGGTGCTATGACACATACACATAAAGTACATACATAGAGTAGAATGACCCCCATAGGCTCATAGATTGGTCACTAGGGAGTGGTACTATTTGAAGGGATTAGGAAGTATAGCCTTGTTGGGGTAGGTATGGCCTTGTTGGAGGACATGTGTCACTGGGTGCAGGCTTTGAAGTTTCAAAAGCCTAAGCCAGGCCCAGTGGCTCTTTCTTTCTGCTGCCTGAGGATCTGGGTGTAGAATTCTCAGCTACATCTCCAGTACCACGTCTACCTGCATGTCATCATGCTCCTTACCATGATGACAATGGGCTAAACCTCTGAAAATGTAAGCAAGCTTTCCTTTCTCCGAGTTGCCGTGATCATGATGTCTCTTCACAGCAACAGAACACTGACTAATACACACATAAATAAATAAATGTAATTTTTAAAACACATTTTTTAAANATCCTAAACTAAACTAAACCTAGAGTTCTAGAGTTATCACATGATTCAGCTTTACTGCTGAGTATGTTACCAAAGGACTCAAAGTCTGAACACAGAAATACTTCAGCATCATTTTTATTGATGCCTCACCCTGTGTAGCCCTGTACCAACTCAGAACTCTCTGTGAAGGTTTCATTAGCAAGAAGACCCTCTCCATATATTACAGCTGCACCTTGATCCCCACAGTCTCCAGAACAATGGGTGGAATTTTATTCTTTGTAAATCATCTCATGTGAGACATTCATGTATACTAAAGCCTTTCAAGAAGGCTTATGGCTAGACTATCTTATTTTCATAAA
>LZPO01066929.1:4571-18855 GCA_001675575.1 Neotoma lepida
TTTAATTTTATTTTATGTGCATTGGTGTTTTGTCTGCATTCATGCCTGTGTGAGGGTGTCAGATCCCCTGGAACTGTAGTTACAGACGGTTGTGAGCTATCATGTGGGTGCTGATAATTGAACTTGGATCTTCTGGAAGAACAGCCAGCGCCCTTAACCACCAAGCCATCTCGCCAGCCTGAGACAAGAATTTTGTTGTATAGCCCAGGCTCACCTGTAACTTGCAATCTTCCTGCCTCAGCCTCCTGAGTGCTGGGATAATTATAGGCATGTCCACCATGTCTACCAAGTCCTATGTTTTTAATTAAATATATATCTAAAGGTTTTTATTCTTTTACCTTTTTGTTTGTGACCAAAATATCACAGGAAAAAATAAAACACAGATTAAAAGTTTTTCTAAAAGCATGTAATAGAAAATAAAGAAACCATTAGCTATTTGAAAAGATTCATATAAAAAGAACCATCTTATTTTACTATTATCTTTTTCTTGAGAGAGGAATGGGGGTAATCATGAATCAGAATGATTCCAATTGAAAAGCCATCAAGATAGTAATTCCCTATTGCTGAAGACAATACCTACACAACTCACTGAACTTAGATTAGTTGACAGCTGGTGCCTACATAGAGCCTTCACCCCTACTGACTAGTGTACTGGAAGGTACTCTGCATGCTACCAGAAGAGAAAGGNAAACACTAACCCAGCCACAAACCCTGCTATTTACAATGGTGACCTGTCTGCAAGCTGGTCAAGAACCTGAGACTAGACAGGCCACAGAGCTAGAGAAAATGAAATACTATTGTTCTGTCAACAGAGCATAGCAAGAAAATGACTCCTAATGACATTCTGCTATACTTGTAGATCAGTTCTGTGCTTAGCCATTATCAGCAAATCTTCTTCCTGCAGTAGATGGGAACAAACAGAGACCCACAACTAGACAATGTGCTGAGAGTCAGAGATCATGGAACACTCAGTCCTAAGGAAGGGTGTCTCCATCAAATAATAGAGTTTCTTTCATATAATATATTCTGATTACATTTTCCCTTCTCTTCATGGCTCGGAACTCTGCAGAAGACGAGGCAGAAAGATTGTTAAGAGCTAGGAAGGATGGAATACAGCAAGGAAACAAGGCTTTGTAGACACAACAGGATGACACACATATGAAATCACAAGGACTTTGGTAGCACGCATAAATCTAAGCCAGATAGTGTCCTAGTGCTGAGATGGCAAGTAGATACAAGCTCCCATCACTAACCCAGAAGCTATCTCTAGTTGATGACCACATGCAAACAACAACAACAACAACAACAACAACAAAACCTCAGTTCTCTCCCTGGGTATACAAAAGCAGACATAAGGGCAGGCCCATACCTAGCAGTAGATGGCCACCACAAACCCAATTCAATGGTGTTTTTGGAGGTCTTTTGTCTCATAGTGCTTTGTCAGGGCCTTTTTATTAAAAAAAACAAAACAAAACAAAACCAAAAAAACCCTCACAGATGTTATATATTGTGGTTTCCGATTTTATTTTTATAGGTTTTCTATATGTGCAAATACGTGTGTCTCAGTGTCTGTTTGTGTTTCTCGTACTTTTTCCTTTGACTCTTTTTCCTGTTTGTTCATTTTCCCTTATTCTGGTTTGTTTATTTTTATTTCATTATTATCACTTACTATTATTCAGATGCTTATTTGTTTTCTAACGAGAGAGAAAGAAAGTGTGTGGACCTGGGTTTGTGGGGAAGTGGGAAGGAGCTGTGGGAGTGGAAAATGTAATCAGAATATATTGTATGAAAGAAAATCCATTTTCAATTAAAAATGAAAAAAAAATCAAGAAAACAAATGAACCTATTTAAAAATAGGGTATAGAACCATACAGAGAGTTCTCAAATGATGAAACACAAACACTTAAAAAATTTTTTTCAACATCCTTAGTCATCAGGGAAAAGAAAATTAAAACTACTTGAAATTTCATCTTATCCCAATCAATGACCAAGATTAATAAAACAAATGAAAGCACACACTGGAAGGATTCAAGGAAAGGGAAACACTTATTTATTGCTGGTGGGAGTGCAAACTGGTATAGCAATATAGAAATCAGTGTGGAGGTTCCTGAGGAAGCTGGGAATTGATCTATCTCAATAGCCAGGCTACACCACTCTTNGGCATATACATCCTACTACAGAGATATTTGCTTATCTATATTCATTGCTGCTCTACTCATAACAACCACAAATTGGAAGCAGATTAGATGTCCATCAACTAATGAATGCATACTGAAAATGTGTTATATTTGCAGAATTGAAATATTATCCAGCTGTTTATAAAAAATGATATTATGAAATTTGAAGGTAAATTGAGCTAGAAACAGTCATCCTGAGTGAGATAAACCAGATCTCAAAACACAAACATTGCATGCATTAGCTTATATGTGGATGTTAGCTTTTAAGCTTTAGATACGCACTTCAATTACAATAGCCACCGAGGTTAGGTAGCTCATAAAGACCAAGGGGGAGGAGATCTTCCAAGGAAGAGGAAATAGAATAGANTGCAATAAAGAGATAAAGGGGGAACTAGAATAGAATTAAATGTCAAGAGGGGTGGGAGAGAAGGGTAAAGGAGGGAATATGGGAAGGGACAACTAAAGGCTTTTGAAAAGTCATATGGAAACCTACTACCATAGAAGCTTCCTAAAATATATACACAGATGAAGGGAATTGAAGTGGAGTCACTATCTAATAGGGTGACAATGCCCCAGTTAGACATCTTCCACAGTAAACTGCACTGTGCAAGAAATGTTATAACTTACAGAGATGTTAGCCAAATATATTTCATAGGCTCTTTTAAATAAGACAATTGTTAAAATCTATTGATTACCTTCTATAACCTGACAGTAAGTCCCTATTGCTATAGACAACACTTACTTGTGTCAATGAACATGGAGAAACTTAACCAGTGCCCAACTAGAAGCTTCACTCCTACTGACTACTTATGAGGTACTTTGCATGATACTGGAAGAGAAAAATAATCATCAACTTCACCCAGTTAAACCATGTGATATACAACAGTGACCTGGCCTACAAGATATATTGGTGCAATATCAAGGGAGTAACCAACCGATCTTTGATTAGAATTAAAACCCTGAGACTAAATAGGGTCATGTGCCTACGGAAAAACTTACTACTATTATTCTGCAGAAGGAACACAGCAATAAAATAACTGCTAATGACATATCGCTATACCCATAGATCAGAGCCTCGCTCAACCCTCATGAGAGAAGTTTCTGAAGCTTTTTCTTGCTGTAGATGGGAATTAACACAGAAACCCATGACTGCACAATGTGTAGAGACTTTGGAGCACTCAGTTCAGAATGGGATGTCTTTATCAAACCTCTCCCCATTCAAAGCTCAAAGATTCATGTAAAAAGGAGGCAGAAAGATTTTCAGAGACATAGGTAGTGGATAATTGCAAGGAAACAGTTTTCTAGACACAATAGAGCTGATATATATATGAACTTACAAAGACTCTGACAGCAAGCATAAGACCTGCACAAGTTCAAACAAGACAAAATACCAACATGGAGAAAGAGCAGTGGACACAAAGTCCTACCCCTCATTAAGAAGCTATTTGCAATCCCTAGTAGCAAATGGAAAATTAGTTTTCTCCATTAGACTGCCATTGGATCTATAAACCACACTCCAGAGCAGGCCCGACACCCAGGTGNAGCTGGCCAACATAAAATAGACTCCATGTATTTTGTGTGCTTTTTGCTTTGTTTTGATATTCTTTTGGTTGTCTTGTTTTGATTTTCTTATTTCTTTTTTATTTTTGAAAGAGAGAAATTGGGTGGGTAGGGAAATAGGAATAATCTGGAAGGAGCTGGAGGAGTGGAAAGAATAGGATCAAAAAACAACGAATGAAATAAAAATTTTTAAAAAGCACTCCTAGAATTTGCCCAGGAAGAATATTCAACTGTAAAAGGAATTCCAAAGTCAGATTTTTAAATTATAATGCTTTGGTGTATAAAGAACAGGTTTTGAACACTAACATGTGTCCAGCACTATTCTCTATAGCGGCACCTCTGCTGGGAGATATCTTTCTGTACACCGTGAGTAGATGCTGTTCCCATTGGTTAATAAATAAGCTGCTTTGGCCTATGGCAAGGCAGCTTAGAGGCAGGCGGGAAATCCAAGGAGAGACACAGGAAAGAGAAAGGCAGAGTCTGGAGAGATGTGAGCCAGTAACCGAAGGAGCAACATGTAATGGGACACAGGTAAAGCCATGGAACATGTGGCGACATATAGATTAATAGTTCTAGGTTAATTTAAGATATAAGAGCTAGCTAGCAAGAGGCCTGACATAGGCAATACAGTTCATAATTAATATAAGCCTCTGAGTGATTATTTTATAAGCAGCTGAGGGACCGTGGGGCCTGGTGGAACCAGAGAAACTTGGGACCAGGCGGGATCTGAGAAATCTTCTGGCTACACACATCTACTTATGAAGCAGGTAAACCCTCCAAAAGTTTCTGTTTACAGGAAAGGGACAACTAAATAATACACTGATAATTTCAACACCTAATTTGTTTTACAAAGATAATAAGGTGAGATAATTAGTACAGTGGATGGGGTGGATATCTTCTCAAGGAACTACAGAGAAATCTCCTGAGATCTTGAGTTGGGATCTGAATGCTTACACAGAGGTAGGAGCATTTGAAGGAGAAGGCAAGGCAAAGTCTTTAACATGACAGCAATGGATGAGTATGAGGGACAGAAAGCCAGTATAAACAGAAGAGAGTAAGTGTAGACTGGAAAGCTAGGATTAGAGGCAGGCAAAGGTTTTGGAGGTGAGGTTAAGGATTTCGTTTTTGAAAGAAATACTGGGAATGTAGAATCTGAGAGGAGGAAAAATCTCAATGATATTTTAGAAACACCTGCGGCTTTATATAGAATAGGGAACAAGAGATTGCACAAGAAGGCAGTTTTAAGAGAAACTGTACTGTTTTATCTANGGCTCATGCTGAAAACAAAATCCATTATTTATCCATATTTCCCTTAAGTTTCTTTAAAANACAATGTCTCTAAATCTCACAAATTTTAAGATTTGTAATCTTAAATTGACCTAGTCATTTCATTTTAAAATTACTAACTTCTAATTTCAAATTTAATTTAATCTTNAAAAAAAATCAAGCACTTGAAAACATTGAACTAAGTGATTTGAATCACTTGATCTTTTGAATTAAGCTTCATCTATCTGATTAATGAGTCAAGAGAAATATGAACAGCTACCAGAAGTGAAGCAAAGCACTATCAGGCTGTATTACCTATGAAGGAACTGCACATTACAAAAGATTAAAAAGGCTTATTAATGATGTCCGAGTTCTCACTTGAACAATTACTTATATCAATTGCTTTAAAAAAAATGGCAGGCTGGCAAAGGAAACAGAATGTTTGATGGGACTTCGGGCATTAAAAACAAAACATAATAAAACAAAGAAAAAAATCCCTAATAACTAGAAATTAATTAAAGGAATATAGGGGTTTCTTTGCTTCTGTGCATCAATTTTAAACCATAATCAATAAAGGGAAATCACAGAGGAATAAATATAGATGACTTCTTACAGCATCAGTGCTTAAATACATGCTGTACCACTACAAACTTATTTTGCTCAATTTTAAAAATTTGCATTTTTTTTAAAAGAAAGAATATATTATGTCCCAGCATTACAAAATGTCATACTCAAAATGGATAGTGTTTAACTGATATCTACTAAACAATATTATGTAGGACAGGGTTAAGTACAGCTTTTTCCAAGAGCTGGATAAACATCTTGGGTTTTATGAGCACAGCATGATGTTTTTTTCACACAGTAAGTTCTGATACTGCAGAGTGAAAGCAGGACCCACAAAAATATAAAAAATTGGCCACAGCTGAGTTACTACAAAACTTTACCAACAGATATAAAAATCTAGCTTTATATAATTTTCATGTGCTGCAAAACATTGTGATTTTTTTTTTCTACACAGGGAGAAATGTAGGGCTGGGGCTAGAACTTAAGAATAGAGCTTGACTGACAAACATGAGGCCCAGCTTTTAAACTTCAACACTGGAAAAAGAAAAAAAAGAACTTAACCTCATCCTTACTATATTAGCTTCATAGTACATGGTTTACATATGGCCCATAGCTTCAAGTAATCTTTAATATAATGTAGTTCTTTCATTTTTAAACAAAGTATACGTTATTGAATTTTGAGATAGGGTCTCTCTATGTAGNCCTGGCTGTCCAAGAACCTGCTATGTAGACCAGGCTTGCCTCAAGAGGCCTGTCTGCCTCAAAGTGCTGGGATTAGAAGGTGTATGCCACCATGCTATGGCAAAGTATATTAAAAAAAAAAATAATCCTTTCAAATGAAAAATTATTCTTAATTATTAAAACATACAATTCTAGCATATAAGAAACTAAAAATTAAGTTAATCGCCTTTTATGTATTAACGTAAAAGGAAAAAAACAGGACAGCTAAGCTTAAGCCTAAGTGTCTTTAAGTCTACATACCACAGATGCTCCTCTACCCGTCTGTGTACTTCCAAGCCATGGCATATTGATTGGAGTGCCAGGGTTGCTGTGGGTATATGGAGTTGAACCTTGGACAGCCGTTAAATCATCACGAGCATGGATCACCAAGAAGTCTTCTGATCTACAAAGCAACATCAACTAGAATGAAAACAGAGCATCAGTTCTTCATTTTTTTCTTCTTTTTTTGGTTTTTCTAGAGCCTTTCCTGGAACTCACTCTGTAGACCAGGNTGGCCTCAAACTCACAGAGATCTGCTTGCTTCTGCTTCCTGAGTGCTGCACCACCACTACTTGGCTCCTCATTTCTTTTTTACATGTGAAAGTTTAAACACTTTATATTCCTTTTTAAGTTAATTTTCTTCAGCCTTAGCTAACAACTTTCATATCTGAAAAGTTTCCATTTTCTTTACTCTTTCTTAACTCTAATTCCCTTTAAGAANCCACTGTCATCTCCTTACCTACCCTAATCCCAGAAGTGTGTGCTCTCCTACAATTACAAGCACTGCTTCTGAGACCAAGTGCCGCCTGCTGCATCAAGAGGGCACTTAAGTCTCTTAAGGGGACCTTTCAGAGTTATAGTTCAGTGGATATGGCCACTCCTACTCTATGACTGAATTAAAAACAAAGCATAAGAATACCCTTTGGTTTCTGTTTCTGCATCATCATCCACCCATGTGTAGATCTGTGTGGCTAGAATTCCAGAAACATCCAGTTCTTGTACATCATGGCTGGAGGCAATTGCTATGCAATTTCTATTTGCCTGAAAAATAAATCATGTTAACTTTTACATCAAAAAGCCCAAGGGGTATATGGGCTACTTCTGAAGAAAATCTCTAATAATATACACAAAAGTATTTTTACCAATTAATATTTTAAATTAGCTTTTTTAAAATATGTTTTAATTTTAATTTTTTTATGGTGTTTTGCCTGCATGTACGTCTGTATGAGATCCTCTGGAACTGGAGTTACAGACAGTTGTGAGCCGCCATGTGGGTGCTAGAAATTGAACCCAGGTCCTTTGGAAGAACAGTCCATACTCTTAGNCACGGAGCTATCTCTCCAGCCCTTTAAATTAACTTTAATAATTAAATTTTTAGTAAAATAATCTTAAGCCTGAATTGAAGAGACATGTTTATGTTCTAGGAATTCTAGTACACCTAATAAAAATCCAAGTAGAAATGAAAATGCCTGTACCACTTCAATTCCTTTCCAAACAGCTTCTCTAGTCTTCTAGATGACTCTGACTGTCCTAACATTTGTACAANAAAAAAAATACATAGTAGTTGGGTGCAGCAGCTCACACCTGCTGCAGCCATTTAGGCAAACAGCTGGGGTCTTTGAATTCAGTGGTCTTCCCCAGTAATACAACCCTCTACACATGCAGGCACTACCTGGCCTGCTTTTGTCACTCTGCAGGAGTTGGGAGGAAACTAGTCTCTGGTAGCCCAAAGAACTAGTGTGAAATAAAAAAAATTAACTTGTTAGCTTGAATATAAGATACAATCTCAGACCATTCANAATTCTTTATTTTTTTTTAAAAGATTTTAATTATTATGTATACAGAAGAGGGCGCCAGATCTCATTACAGATGGTTGTGAGCCACCATGTGGTTGCTGGGAATTGAACTTAGGACCTCTGGAAGAACAGTCAGTGCTCTTAACCTCTAAGCTACCTCTCCAGCCCCCATTCACAATTCTTGATACACACAACACCCAATGACACAAATGGGAAAAGGTTCAATTTTAAGGCCATTTAAAAAACATGAAATATAAAACAAAAGAGATATTTGTGAGCTACAAATTTTGGAAGAATATAAAAATATAATATCAAATGTAGAGAAATAATTATGCAACATATTTTACAAGTGAACAACAGATTTCATATACGTGGATGACTATTTCTAGTTACTCATACCTTTTTAAGGGGAAGGCAGATATTATAGGGTGAGGACAGTTATTTGTGTGTGTGCTGTGTAGACACACACACACACACACACACACACACACACACACACTACTCAGTGTTATATAGATATTACAATTGAGAACTGCCTAAGGGGTTAACTGCAATTCTGCCTGGTCTAAACATAACTAGTCCACAGATGTTTATGAAGAAGATGAGATGAAGGATACAGGGAACTATAAGAACAGAATGGCTAAACAACAAATCAGATAAAATTGAGAAGATGGGTGTGAAATATGAAAATGAACAATCTACTGGTAAAAGGCTTCCTAAGCGTTACAATACATATACCTATATAACACTTATTGATAGCATGCTGGAGGCTAAAGCAGGGGGCTCACTTGAGGGCAAGAAGTTCCACAAATGGCCTGGCTAGGTAATATTATAAAGTTAAAAATAAATATGTGCATACACACTGTCTTCAAGTATCCTTTTGGTATACATGAAAAACCATAATCCTACCCTTCTAAATTGAAAAAGAAACAATAAGACATCAAANACAATGCTGTATGGCAATTTGGGAAATTCAAGTGGGATATGATTCAGACCAACTTCACCCTTGGATTATTATACTTAAGACTACCTCTTCTGCTGGAGCTTACAGATACCTCTAAGGAGGATGTTAAGCAGAAGACTAAAGACTGTGAAGAGAACACACAAATTTGATTTCTAATACATGAGTTTAAATTCTAGCAAATAGAATCATGTCCAATAATTCATATAAGATCTTAGAAACCCTCTCTGGATTAACTAATATATTATCTTGTATATATTTTAAAGTTACTGCTTGGAATTCAAATACTTGACAANGTTCTCTGCATAGCAATAAAATATTTTACTAGTTTTATTTCTTAAATTATATAAAACTACATTAGTAAATTATATAATAGTTTTACAAAGGAAAATTCTTACTGAGATTATAATTTAAGAAATAGGAAGTAAATTTGGAAGTAGAGTACTTTCACTGAGTAAACTGATAAGATATTCTCCAACAAGGAATAGTTAGAAGTCACAGAAAAGACATCTATCTACTTACTTACTTTATTAACAGCAAAGGCAGTAATGATATCAGATTCCTTATGAATAATTCTTGCTTTACCTCCAGGATATCCCAAATCTGCCTCTATCTAAATAGAAGAAATTATAATATTAAAATTGCTATTAATAAAACAAATGAACATATGCACATTAATTTTAATAAAATTTAAAAATACATCAATCCCAAAGCACTATGGTACATGTTAATTATCCCAGAGAAGAATTTGATGAGAGGAATTGTTCAAGCCAGTTTTCATATATAAAAAGACAGTTCATAAAACATGTAACTTCTTGAGCTGTTTATATCTTAAAGCAACACTGAACTAACTTTTAAAGGATTGAAACATTTTAATTATTTTTGTTGTTGTTGTTTTGTTTTGTTTTTCAAGACAAGGTTTCTCTGTGTCACCTTGGCTATCCTAGAACTCAAGCTGTAGACCAGGTTGGCCTTGAACTCAGATCTTCCTCCATCTGGTGGGATTAAAGGCGGGCACCACCACTCACCACCTGGTTGACATTTTAATTATAGAAGTAAAGTTTTTCCAAGTTTCTAAGCAGTGTAATTATTTAATAATACCTGTAACTATTACAAGGAAGGTCAAATGATAATTTGAGTTCAGGTTTATGGATCACAGAGGTTCACTGTTGGATATTTTTGGTATTTTGTTTCCCNCTCTAAAGGACCCACTAAAAAGTCCAAAGGCCATTCTTAGTTCTTAGACTAACAACAGTTGGGATCTGACCAGCCAGCTGTAGTTTACCGACTTCTAATCTAAACTAACCTTCCATTTAATAAGGAGAAACTGGAGTCCTGGAAGGGATGGTAACTCACTCAAGTCAGTCATTCATTTTAGTAGCTGAATTGATTCAAGTGAGCTTACAGGAGGGACAAATATCTGACACTCTGTTTACCCTAGAAAAGGTATGTACATATGTATAACATCTTTGAATTTAGAAGAGGATACTTATAACATCAACATTTAACAAAATTAGTAAGCTCAGGCAACTAAAAGAAAGAAACATTGCTTAAAATATGACTTCATTTATCTTATCTTCCTTACCTTTAATCTTCTAAAATAGGTTACTAAGAACTGTTTAAAATCTCATTATGAAATGCAGAAATCATTATTCTGAAATTAGCATACAACAAATTTATTTTCCACAAAATTTAGATAAAAATATTACCAATGCCTGCTCAATGATTAAAGAAAAAAAATCAATTTATTTTAAAAATGGCCTCTAGAATAATTCTAATTGTAAGGTGCAGAGACTTATGCAATAATGAAACCTATATACCCTGATACAAACAAACTTTATATATTTGTAATACATATGTTTATATATATATGTATATTTATAGTCCCTGGATATATAAATGACAAATATAGTCTATCTAAAATATAACTTGCTTACAAACATAAAAGAATTTTAGTGTTTGATAATCAAACATTCTGGGGTGAGGGTCTAATTCTAAGGCAAGTATTTGTTCTGGCCCATTTCTGTACTTTTTTAAATGAAAACTCGATTTATCCATTTATCTGTACTTTAGATAAAGTACATAAACAGGCTACTCCAGTGGTTGTGGGTTTCCAACAAAGTACACCAAGAGACTACTACTGGGTCTAAAGAAACTGAAGGTATTAGAAGACATATGACATTTTCACAGAACAAAAGCAACAAAGTACACCAAGAGACTACTACTGGGTCTAAAGAAACTGAAGGTATTAGAAGACATATGACATTTTCACAGAACAAAAGGGTCTGCTGGTAATGGACAGAAGGAATATGCTGGTTTCATGTGAAGAGCTTTCCTTAATTTTACCATGNAAAGAAAGTAGACACAAATGAATTTCAAAAAAGCTTTTCCAATATGAGAATATATTCTTGTCCTCTCACCCAAAACAATGTTTCTGGACAAGTATGGTGTCAAGATTGCCTGCTTGAGATTCAACTGGGGTGGTATTTTAAATATGAAGGTTCTGAACATCATGTCAAATCCCATAGGGGTGAGCAAAGAAATTGAGCTTAGCATTTCAACAGCTTCCNGTACATTCCATGTGAGAATGACTATACAAGTAGATTTAAGATCTGCAGAAGAGTCAATTTCAGCTTGTGAAAAGGCCTTAAAGGCTACAATAAAAATTCAGTTGTCACATGAATGTTTAGAGGCCATCAAAGGATTCTGGAAATTCTGTTAGAATCTAAAACATAAAGGATGCAAAAATGGCTATCAGAAAACCAGGTAAGAAGCTATTATGGCTGAAGTGAGAACTGAGGAAGACTGGATTAGGAGAGCAAGTATTAAGTGGCTAGGATGGGGTAAATTGTGCTAATGGGCTGTATTCTTTAATCATGACTTAAGAAAAGTTGATTGTAGTTTTCAAGACTGATAAATGAGTAAAAGAAGTTGCCATTTACTGAGAAGAGAAAAGTGAAAGAAAACATTGGCTTAGGTAAGGAGAAAGGAATGTATAACATTTAGTAATGAATTGGAACTAGTGTGATTTGAAATGTACCAGCACACAGATAATACTTAAACCCTAAGATCAACCAAAAGGGAAAGTTGAACTAAGTTCTTAGTGTTGGAGTTCCTGGCCACTCCCCCAGCTAAGTGACCTCACATGCACATGTACAAAGGAATCCCCACCTCTTCCTCCCTCCCCTCATCTCTCTTTCTATCTCCACTGGAGCTCGCGCTCTCTCTCTGTCTCTGTCTCTCTCTCCCCCCCCACCCCTCGCCTGGTCATATTCTCTCCACTTTCTAATAAAGCTCTGATACTGAGTTTTGTCATGCCTCGTGACTCTTCTCACATGGTAACCGCAGCGCTGCAACTACTAACACTTAGCATCTGCATTCTCAATGAATTGCTCCAAAAAAGGATAAATAGATTATAACACAGCCACACAATATAATGAAAATACAGATGCTAAGAACTCAGTTCAACTTTCCTTTTTGGTTGATCTTATGGTTTAAGTATTATCTGTGTACTGGTACATTTCAAATCACACTAGTTCCAATTCATTCCTAAAGTGAGACCAGGTTAAAGTTCTCAGTGCACTGGCTAACACAAGAAACTTTGGTGTTATAGAAATTAAGTTAAGCAACATTGTTATGAAACTGCCAGGGATCAATAGCATCAAAGGCTACTGGAAAGTTAAAATGGAAGAAGATAGAAGATAGAAACTGGCAATTGTAAAGCCAATTAGGACAAGGGCAATCTCAGTCAAATGGGCTAAAAACAGTATCTAACTACATACAGTTCTGACATCTAGTGAATAGAGAGGGAATCATAGGGACATTAAAAGAAACTGACATTTTGTTTCTTAAATTAGACACTTTGTCATGATGTTTGCAGTATGAAAATGAGGAAATGGCAATCATGGAAGAAAGTCAACAGGCTCTTAATAGAAATTAAATCCACAATAAACTATCATGATTGCTAAAATTTAAAAGCCTCTGATGTCATATGTTAGAATGAAAGGTAACTGCAATCTTAAACACCGCTGGTAAGAATGTAAAATGATATAATCACCCAGGAAAACAGACAATTCCCTAAAACGTTAAAACATATACCAAGGCTACGGCCTTGCATCAATCTATAGCACTGCAAAAAATCTATTCCTACTATGTAATTCAGCTATCTACTCTTAGGCATTTACACAAGAGAAATAAAAGCCTATATATAAAGACCCATATGCAAAGACCCAGTTTTCAAGGCAGCCTTACTTGAAACTGCTCCAAAACGCAACCAGCTCAAGTCATTAGGTACAAAGATAAACAGATGATATAGCCACACAATATAATGAGTATCNACAATAAGAAGTAATGAACTATCAAAACACAGAACATGGAGGTATCTCAAAATAATTATGCTAAGAACACAGGTCAAAAAATAAAAAAAAACAATGCCAGGCATGGTGGCATTATGTCTGTAATCTCTAGCACCTGAGAGGCTAAGGCAGGCAGTGTGAGGTCAGTAGGGGCTACATAGTGAGCACCTGGCTGGCCTAGGCTTCAGAATGAGATTCTGTCCTAAATACAACAGCAAAAATAAAATAAAGTAATAAATTAACACATGACTTCATCTACATATAATTTCTGAAGATGAAAATTAATCTACACATTTGTAGCTATTTGGGGAAGAAAAAGAGAAAGATTAATAAAATGTGAGAGTTGATGTATATAACCACCATCTTGAAGGTGGTGATGGTTAAACTGAGCAAGCTAGGTACTTTAAACATGTGCAGTTATTTAAGTTTACAAATGTATTTTTTTTTAGTTTTTAAAGGCATTACATAAAGATTCCTTATAACATTTTCATACATGTATGTTATTATACTTTGTTCTAATTCATCTCCATTTCCTACTACCCTCTTTCCCTTCTGCCCCTCCTTGTTGGTTTCTTTCCTCTCTGCACGTCACAGATACTCCCATTACCCTATTATATAGCTATNTCCTCAAACTGAAGCATTCCATCCTAGACAAAAGGAGGGAGACTCTTCAGACTTTTAAGAAATTAACAAAACTTAGAAGGCTCAGGAAGCTAATGAAATTTACAAAGCTCAAGAAACTAAAGAGCTACAAGAAGGTTCACAAGGTCCCTCCTTCAAGGTTTTAAAAGCAGTAAAGAATTGCTAAGCCAAAGAAGGCTGTTTGTGGGGATGATTGTAAATTGGGCAAGGAGCTCCAGGGATGCAGGTTTTGTGACAGTCACC
>LZPO01066929.1:22765-34633 GCA_001675575.1 Neotoma lepida
AAACTGCACAGAAAAAAAAAGAAAGAAAAAAAATTAAATGTCAATATTGCATTAAATGGATATTAAACAAACTGTAACTCCACATCAATAAAATAAGATAGATAAAATAAAAAGGTATAAGTTTACACATTAACTGTTATTCTTATATGATACAGCATGGTTAACACCACTCTATTTCTCTATGCTCAATCACTGAGGCAATCAAACCTTCATATGCATGTTAAAAGGCATACTACAGGAACAGGAACAAGCAGAGTGAGCTTTTAAAATCTAGGACAATGTAGCAGTATTCTTATATATTACATAAGAAAGTTATAAATTATAATTTATTTTAGGAAAAGATGTTTAAGAGAAGATATACCTCACTACTAAACACAGTTTAATTAGTAGTCATATATTCTTGTCTAGCACAATCACTGTTAACTATACCCATTTTCTTGAACTGTGTTAGTGATAACTCACATACTAAACATATAATCATATTTTAGAGTTATGTTAATAAGTAAATGACAGCTTAGATTTCAAGGTACTATCAAAGAATCCCCCTTTAAATTCTTAATTAGCAAAAGTGCTTTGTATTTTTTTGTGGTATGATCACAGCAAATAGTAAGTAACAACACATCCAGCTGTTTATTTATAATTTGGTACTAAGGGAGGGGGGCATGATGTAATTACTTTATAATTTCAAAAAGTAAAAAAATTTAAACAATTTAGTACATAAATTGAAGGACAGTTATGTCTGAAAATTTCCTTTTCTTCGACGTTTGATGGTATCTTGTTTTTTCCTTGTCTATTGTGAAGCCTGTCTATTTTCTTATTTTTCCAATCATACAGCTATTGTTATTCCCCCCACTTCAAAACCAGTACAAAGTTTATTTTCAGATTAATGACCATGTTCTGTCATTTATAGACTCTGTTAATGACTCCAGAGGAAGAATTGGCTAATTATAACTGTGTCTACTGTTTAGGTTCACCTGATAATTTTTAGTTGCAAAGCATTTTCCATGAAGAAAGGAAAAGAGATGTTCATTTATATTCATATGGCAAGATCTTCAGGTTATCAAATATATTTTTTAGTAGCATTTAGTAGCACTGGACTAATGATCCCTCTCCTTAAACAAACTAACAAACAAACCAAAACAAACAAACNAAAAACCCATTGTAATGATATCAAGGTATAATCAAGCTATTACAGTTTAATTATAAACTAGTTTGGATTTGTAAAATTTCCTTTATTTATATATAATTCCCAGAAGAAGAAAACATGCATATTCAGAATGTTTCCAGGAGGTAAACCCAGTTTCAACTAATTCTAAGATAGACTTAACTATCATGTGAAAATCATAGGAAATGTCTCTTAAGAAACTGGTTATTATAATGCAAAACACAGTATGCAAAAATCAGAATCTTAATATCTACTTCAGGAAAAAAATTTCCAAGAACATTAATTAAAATGATATATGAAAATATTGTTCCTTTCCATTCAACATATCTTTCTAAACATGAATTAAATGTTTATGATATCAAATGAGTTTTCAAAAACAAATCTGCAAACTTCAATTATTTTAATGGTTACAGAATAATATGAAACTTTAGTAATAAAATAGTAAAGAGTTTTAAAATCTACAAACCTCATTTAGACATCGTTTCTTTGTGAATATATTTCTGATAAAAGTTTCTTGAATTTCTTCTTGTTTCACCAAGTACTGCCAAAGCCTCTTCACAGACAGTGCCAGATGATTTTTGGATCTATAGGTACAGTAGATTTAATTATTTACCTCAGAGATTTCTGATTAACTTGACATTTCCTTAGCACTATATCAGTGTTTATTATAACAATTAGCTAGGATTTCATCCCATGATCTAGGAAAGCAACCAAAGAGCTTTTTTTTATAAAGGATCATTAACTAATGTTTTAGGATTAGTGGACAATATGGTTTCTGTGTCTTTGTCATTGTAGTGGGAAAGGAGACAAGTTGAACAACCCTAATTTGAATGCTCCAAAATCTGAAACTTTTTTTCTGGTTTTTGGTTTTGTTTTGTGTTTTTGAGACAGGTCTCATCATATAATTATGTGGTTGGCCTGGAACTCACTATAGACCAGGCTGACCTCAAACTCACAAAAACCCACCTACTGTTGTCTCTGCTTCCTTAGTGCTGAGATTAAAGGCATGCACCACATGCTTGACTAAAATTTAATACTTTTTAAGTGATGATAGAACACCCAAAATCTTTTACATTTCACAGCATTTTAGATTCTGTACTAGAGATAATTATTCAACCATTAAAGTCTTATCCTCATCTGCAAATGATACTTATGGCTGAGCTAATAAAATTGACAAAAGCAGGAATAGGGGTGGATTTGGTTAGAGGGGGTGGCCATAATTTCCTGACCCATAAACCAGGGACATGGGATATAGCAAAAAAAGAAAAAAAAAAAGTTGTTTTCGAGAAGATAACTAGAAGCAGAGTTTCTTAATGTGTTTTCTGTGGACATAGTTAAGTCTATAGCCTTTTCGTTTCTGGCCAAATGTGGCTTAAGAGCTTCTACAAGAACATAAATGATGACACGAAAGAACTAAACACACTGTTTAGTTAGGTAAACATGCAGTTGGGGCAAGACTTTCTAGATAAAGCAAGTATTGTATAAACTTCACTATAGGTCAACTGTTTCTCTTCATGGATAGTAAACAATTGCTGAATAGCTATTATTCTTTTGCAGAGTAGGAGTTAATAAAAGTGCACTCCTCAAGCCGCATCTAGCTAGTTGTCCCATATTTTCAAAAAGTCAAGTTTACTGCCCATAATCAAGCCTCCTTTGTTACATATTCTCTGTGGTTGCTTTCACTCTGCAACGTCAGAGTTAACTAGTCATGACAATGCATCCTAAAAGCCTAGAATAGTTACTATCAGGACCTTCAACAGAAATGCTTAATAACCTTTGAAAATCAAAAGCATACACTAAAGACATAGATATACTCCTAGAACCAAATGTTAAGCATGGACCATAAGTATTTCTTTCTCTAAATGTCTACGTTGATTCTGCAAAATTTCTAAAAAAACAAAAAACCTACCACAACCACTAACAACAAACAATATCCATGGTTAAACCTACTTGAAAGGAGTGTTTGTAGGTTCTAATAAAGCTTTGTGACGGAGTATTGCAGGCCCTGCAGACACATTCTCTTCAGAAGTGTGACTGGAGATATAGTTTTGAGGCGGTCCACCATGGATTTCAAGTCGTCGGAGAAGAACTTGTTCCCAACACTGAAGAGTTTTGAGAACTGCATGACAAAGAGGTGAACTAACCGGTAGTTCTAAAAAAGGAAAACACGATTCATAGTTATATTCTATAGTAAAATGTTTGTGAAAAAGCAGGGGATATTAATAAAATTTAGTAGGGATTATGTGGGCATTGAATCTGGTATTTTGAAGATAAAATGACATAAATCTTTACAACTATTTCAACATTACTTTGAAATTTAATTTCACAGGAAAAATATGCTTGAAGATTATGAAAATGTGTATGGAAGAAAAATTAATTGCTTTAATCTTTGTAATAGGCCTGAAAGTCATTTGACATTTTTGTTCAGAAAATGAAAATGATAAGCAAAGTTTAAAAAGTTCAATAATACTTACCAATGAAATGAAGCACTACTTCATCACTACTCCTTCATAGTCTTATACAGCAATCCTACCTTCAAATTTTAACTATTTTTGTTTATCTATNCACATCTAGTAAGTCTTGATTTTTAATTCTGAAAATTACTTACTGATTTATTATAATAGAATGAATATAAACTTTTCCTCCTTCTATTACTTCAACAGTCACAAAATTTTTGTTTAAGTTGGTATTTTAATGTTTACTTTAACGTATGAATAAACACGGTTCACAGCTCAAGTATCTTGCTATAAGAACACATTCCTTTATTTCATATACAGCCCTATCCTATTTTGGAAGTCATCATTGTATTTGAAGGTTTATAGGTCTAATATTAAGTCCCAGGTACAGACATAGTCTCAGTATAATAATATCAGGTTCAGGGCTTATGATTTCTCAAACATTTCCTCAGCAGGTGACAGCGTTATAGGAAAATTTAAAAGCAGCTTATACCTGAAAGAAATNTATTTTTTACTATAGGGACTCATTAAACCTTTTCTTTATTTAAAATANACACATAGAATAACAATTGGCAGTGATTCATATTAAGATGTTTATTACCTGCAAGATCATGACCTGCAAAGGGATAGAAAGTCTTCAAATTGCTGAGCACCAACTGGACCATAGCCAATCGCATCAATGACCAACTAAAAATGAAAGTTTCTCTGTTAAACATTTACACAGAGATCTAGAAATGATGCTACCCTTTACCACAACAATTTCTCTACAAGGAATTACCCCAAAGATATACATCTGTAAAAAAAAATAATATATACANTTAACTAGTTATTCATGTCAGCATTATCTAAAACAATAGTTAAAATAACCCAAATGCCTGTCAGGAGAGTAGTGGCTTAATAACAATAGTTTTGAAGGGTGGAATTTTAAGATAGCTGTAAAAATGAAGTATTAATATTGCTAAAACTACAGTATGCAACAGTAATTAAAAAGCAAGCTTAGGGGCATCATATGTTTATATGTGTGTTGTCATTTAGGTAAGAAAGCAGGGGAAAATAATACAGATGTACTTATTTCTGCAATCAGAAGGTCACAGAAACTAATAAAAATGGCTATCTTTACAAGTACCAGGGAAAATGGAGCAGAAATGAGAAATATCTGACTTTACATCTGTATATAGTTCAACTTAAAATTATTTCTGCTTTTCATTAATTTTAAATATGTTTTATGTATTACGTCATAAGACATAATGACATAATAAGCAAAGTTTAAAAAGTTCAATGTCTTATGACACTGGCTTTAAATCATTAACTGTGCAAAATGTGCACAACTTAAAGTTGAGCATTTTAGCATTCTCAACAACAGCACACTCATATTGTTTTGGAACCATCACCACCACCATTCTCTTCAACTTTTCATGGAACAAAACTGCAAAAAAAAACTTACACACTTTTCTCTCTTCTAGTGTGCATCAATTTGACTATTTAATGCACTTCATAAAGCGGAACACACACACCATTTATTTTTTTGTGACTGAATTATTCTTCTTTGTATAATGTCCTCAAGATTCACACATGTTGTTATGAATCAGAATTCCCTTCCTTTGTAAAATAGAGTAATTTTCTGATTATGTACATAACACACTATACTTATTCAGTCACCCTATAACACACTTGGATTTCTTCTATCCACTGGCCATTATGCTACTGTCTACTGCATGTACAAACANACGTTTGAGCTCCTACATTTAATTCTTTCAGTATATACCCAAAGTAGAACTACCATATTGTACAATAGTTATATTTTTCAGTTTTAAAGAAACTACTTTACCATTTTCCAAAGTGTCTGTACCATTTTAGTCCAAACAAAAGAACACAAACGTTCTAATTTCTCTCCATCTTGGCCATACTGTCATCTTACTATTTTGTAGTAGCCACCTTAATGTGAGTGAGATAGTACTCACTGTGGTTTTCATTAATATTTCCCTAATAATTTGAGTATTTTTCCAGTGTTTATCAGTCATTTACATGTCTTCTTTACAGAAACACCTACTCAAGTCCTTTGGCTACTTTCTCCTGACCCTTCCTTTTGTCCAATACTGAGGATTGAACCCAGGGCTTCACATATATAAGACTAATGCCAGTTTTAAATTCGTTGCTTTTTAAATTGTTTTTTAATTGTTGGATTATACAACAACTGGCTTCTGAGTCATACATATATTTATATATTCAAAAGTAAACTAAATTCAACAGGAAAAAAAAAACTTGCCAGTAAGCAAAATCTCTTAATTTTCAACAGAGTTATTGTCCAGAAATCTACTTTATTTTCAAACTTTTATTAACAAATCATTAACATGCCATGTCTTAATTGCTACTCCAATGTAAATAAAGCCAGTGAACCATTCAAACTAGTGTTGAGTATAGTGAGCACTTAAGCTTTTTTTTTTTTTTTTAAAAACACAAAAGCTTTTTAAAGATATCTTATAGAACTAGAGGTCTACTAAATAGCACTTGATGTCCTTGGTTGAAGTCATAGATTTATCTTATGGGCCAAAATCAAAGCATAATATGAAAGGATTTGTGTGACATGCTACAAATTATAATGGTTTACCAAGGGATAATCAAACATTAACTGAAAATTTATTGCAGAAGAAAGGAATTTAACAATTTCAACTAGATAAATAGTATATAATAATTCATTTAATAATTAATAATTATTAANTTCATGTTACTTTTATTATTTATATAGGCCAACATGATTTTTAAAAAGAAGCTTAACTCACAGTATTTCATACCTGAATGAATTTGAATTAGAATGTTCCTGGAGATGGAGATCAGAAGGCAAAGTACTGTTGTCATCATCATCATCATCATCATCATCATCATCATCATCATCATCACTTTCTAGACTCTCCTCAGAATCATACTCTGCTCTACTTTGGGAAGGGGGCAGAAAAGGCTGAAAAAACAAAAATTATATACCTTATTATCCAAATGTCTCTGATCTGACACATCTAAACATATAATTCATCCCATTTGTGGATATTTCATTATAAGAAAAATAACTATTACTTACCACACTGTATCTTTGATATAATTTTATCTATTGGCCCAGTCAACAAAAAATTTCTTAAGAATGTCCCCCAAAAGTCTACTTGAGATATATCTAATATCTACACAATTCTCCCCTATCTCTCTGACAGGTCACAGTATGCAGCCCAGGCTAGTCTTTGCGTGTGGTCTTCCTGCTTCAGCCTCTCAAGTGCTAGGATTACAGATATTTGNCAGCATAAACTGGCTTCAGAAAAGAATGTTTAAAAGAACTACAGCCAATGCCATCTAAGAGTTTTACATTTTTGGTGGTAACATTAAGCAAGTAAGTAAAAAATTTAGTAAAATTAAGTATAAAATATATTGTGTTACCAAAAAAAGGTAGTTAAGATGGAGAAAAGTAAAAGTTGACCAAAGAAGGCCTCTTTGAAAAGCAGCATTTAAGTGAAACATAAAGGAGAAAAAGTAACCAGCCTAGAAATAATAATGGGGCTAATAAAGTCTGACTAAACAATAATCCCATATATAGAGAAAACAATTCTCCAAAAATGAAGGTCAAATAAAGATAGAGAGAAAGAAAGAGACAAATTCCCTGGATTACCTGAAGCATACAGCTTAACAGGCCAGCAGGAGTGGAACCATCAGAGATTATTTAGAAGTCAATTACTATAAGGCAGTATAGAAAACATCCAAAAGTTGAAAATGTGAGGGATGTGGTAATTAACATAAAAGAGCAGAAGAAATAGACAGTCCTTGCTCTGTAGAATAGTACAGGACTGAAAAACTGATCATTTGAGTAGAAATTCTAAAAAAAAAAAAAACTGTTAATAACTAGGAAGAAAAATAGAAAGGTTATGTGACTTTTAAAAGTAATTGTCAAAACAAANGACAAAGCAGCTGAGAAGAATGTGCTAAGCTACACTAATGCAGTCTAAGCATTAGTATATGCTAAAAGTAAAATGTGTAACCTTCCTCACTCATTGGGATCCATAATTGAAATATTAAGCCTGAAGTTAAAGGTTTCTCATGAAACTGTTTTCCTGCAGCTTTAAAAAACCATTTTGGTGTCTATCTATGTGGGTGTGCATGTGTGGAGGCAAGGTCACTGTTTAGTGTCTGCTCATTGCTTTCCACTGTAGTTTTTGAGACAGGGGCTCTCACTGAATCTAGAGCTCATGATTTCAGCTAGACTGGCTGGCCAATAAATTCCTGGGACCAGCTGTTCCAGGTTATGCAGTTACAGATGTGCATCACTATATGCCTGGCTTTTAGGTGGAGTGGATTCAGGGAATCCAAATTCTGGTCCTTGGGCTTACACAGTCCTGAAGAACAAGAGGATTCTTTCACTCATTTAAAAAAAGAAGAAACTTTGAAAAGAAAGATTTTTTTAATGTGTTGTGGTTAGAATATGAATGTTCCCCCCCACCCCCAGGCTCATTTGAATGCTTAGTCAGGATTAGGAGGTGTGGCCTTGTTGGAGGACACATGTCACTGGGGATGGGCTTTGTGGTTTCAAAGGCCCACACCAGGTCTAGTGGCTTTCTTTCCTGATGTCTGTGGATATAGATGTGGAACTCTCAACTACTTCTCCAGCACCATGTCTGCCTCCATGCAGCCTTGCTCCCTGTCATAATGATAATGGACTAAACCTCTGAAACTACAAGCAAACCTTCAATTTGATGTTTTCTTTTATAAGTAAGAGCTGCCATGGTCATGGTGTCTCTTCATAGCAACAAAACACTGACTAAGACAATGTATATGTGTGTATACCTGTATGTGGATATGCTACATGCATATAAGTGCCTCTAGAGGCCAGAAAAGAGGATGGATTCCCTGAAGCTGGAGTTATAAATGGTAACCTCCCTGACATGGATGCTGGGAATCAAACTTAGATCCTCTGGATCAGCAGTGTCTTAGTCAGTGTTCTACTGTTGTGAAGAGACACCATGACAATGGCATCTCTTATAAAGGAAGACATTTAATTGGGGCTGGCTTACAGGTATAGAAGTTTAGTTCATTATTGTCATGGTAAGAAGTACGGTAGTATGTAGGGAGGCATGGTTCTGGAGAGGTAGCTCAGAGTTCTATATCCAGATCCACAGGCAGCAGGAAAGAAAGCTCAAAGCCCACTCCCAGTGACACACTCTTACAATAAGGCCATGCTCTAACAATGCCACATGAGCTTATCCTTTCAAATAATGCCACTCCCTATGAACCTATGGGAACCATTTTCNATGAAACCACCACAAGCAGCAAGCATTCTTATCCATTGAATCATCTCTCTAGTCTCTCACGTTTTAATGGAGCCACTGCAAAAACACCTACTCTACTGTAACTGATTGTATAAGCTACTGTTTTTCAAAACAGTAAGACATAAAATGATTTTTATACATTATATAGAGATCACTTTTTAAAAAAAATTGTTAATTTTATGCTTATTTTAATGTGTTAAAATACATCTTCTAAAAACATATACAATTTCAGGCAGGGAGATAGCTCAGTTATTAAGTTGCTTATTATGCAAACACAAAGAACTAAGTTCAGAACCAATGTAAAAATAGGAGAGGTGTTGTGGTATGTACTTGTAATCTCAGCACCAGGGAAGCAGAGATGGGTAGATTCCTGGTGTTTATTGGCCAGCTAGCCTAGCCTACTTTGCCACTTCCAGGCCAGGGAGAGACACGTGTCTAAAAAAGCAAGGTAGACAATACCTGAAAAATGGCACTCGATATTGTCCTCTACACATATGTGCACGTGCACCCCCACCACATGCCTACAGACCTGCACATACATATGTGCACACATACATATATAAAAAACATGTACTACTAAAAGGTTGAACTTATAAGTTCATGGATATTATTAACATAAAGGTAGCTTTCAAAACACTGAAACCTAAAGATTAAATTTAAATTGTTAAATTTATATTAAAGGAAAGAACATTTGTCAGAAAAAAAAAAGGAAAAACCACCTTACTTTTGGCTATTTATGTATAGGGGAAATGTAGAAAGCAAACAAACTAATGCTGACTTAGTATAATTAAAATATCAGACATATTATGATTAAAGTTTTTTGTTCATTTAAACTTATTAGTTGCAGTTCAAAAAGTACTCGCATTATACCNATATAATTTTTCTTTTTCTGTACACTGACCCACCTGACAAACTTAATTTTTACTCCTTTGCACTTTGAATGCTTGAATCTTTAATGTCAAGTTTTGACATATGAAATAACTCCACCCTTTCTTCAAAACTACCTTCTATATTTATGCTGTTTAGCTTTACTAAATTTCTATGTGGTGATATATTGTGTGCCCTAATAAAGCTTGCCTGAAGATCAGAGGACAGAACGAGCCACTAGATTAAACATAGAAGCCAGGCAATGGTGGCACACACCTTTAATCCTATCACTCGGGAGGCAGAGATTGGTCTGGATCTCTGAGTTCAAAGCAACCCTGGAATGAGATTGAATCAGTCTAGGAGAGAAACAGAGCCAGGCAGTTGTGGCACACACCTTTAATTGCTGGGTAGAGAAGGGTATATAAGGTGTGAGGAGACAGGAACTAGAAGCCTTTTTGGCTGAGGAAGCTCATTTGGCTAGAGGCCTATCGGCTGAGGCTTTTCAGGCTGAGGAGTTCTAGAGGTAAGAGGTGGCTGTGGCTTGTTCTTTCGTCTCTCTGATCTTTCAGCATTTACCCCAATATCTGGCTCTGTGGTTTTTTATTAAAAGACCATTTAGCAATTCATGTTACATTTCTATATGCACAATTCATAATATTTCAAATATCAACGTTACTATTCCCAATTAGCTCTTTTCTTCTATAATTACACTAACACTCAGTTTGAGTTTCCCTTTTAGTACTATTATTTTTCAGGATTTTTTTATGACTTTCATCTTTGTTGCCAATTTCCNCTTCTGATTGTAGAATATTTTATGAGAGATAAGAAAGCAAAATATTACATGCTAATGTACATCTGTGTTTAAGATGAATAATAAGCACTAACTGATCAATTACTAATGAACTTTGAAAGAAATGTGACTGTTCACTTATCACAGCATGTATCTGTTTTCAAACAATGGTGTGTGGAGAGCTATAGGGAAGTCTGCATTTCATGCAATTACTAATATGTAATATAGTGTAGTAAATTCACTTTTAGAGAATAATATTATTTATCTGAATACTAGTAAATGAAACTTACACCAGTAAAACAATTCAGGGTGGCCTACAGTATTAAAAATGAATGAGGGACTATGAACTTGGCTCAGTGGTACAAGGCTTTTATACAAGGTTCTAAGTTTGAAAAGAAAAAGAAAAAGGGAAAGAAAAAGAAAATGAGTATGGCTAAGAGATGACCAGAACATCTTGACTTCTGGGTCTTGATTCTTGGCTACTATTAAGTACATAACATTAAGATGGTAACTTCTCTTTTTATCTTACTTACTAATTTTAGTTTGAAATGGAGAGTCCTAATGTGTACAATATATATACTGCTTTAAAAACTGGTTAGATGTATGATTAATAAAGTTCAGAGTTTTTTATATTGTAGAATATCTTGACATAAGTTAAAAATTTCAAAACCAGAGTAGAAGTTAATCACTTATTTTATGACCACTTGTTCCCATTTGACTACATGAATATTGTTCTGTGTATCAATGTTTTATTACCTTGGCTATGAAGTAGTCCCAGATACTTAGCTCAGGTGGGATGAACTTCTCCTTGACTGTCAGTGACTCCTGATTTACTGAGGAAGAGGTTATGGGGGCAGATTCTCTGCAAGATGCTTTTGATGGACTAAAATGTTTGTTTTGTTTTTCTCCTTCAACTAGTAAAGAAACAAAGAAAAAAATAAATTATTATTAAAGTACTATGTCCAATTGCCATCTTTACACAAAAGCTACAGATAACTTCAAACAACACACATAAACTAAAATATTATTATGAAAGTACAGAGCAGTTGAAAAACCAGGTAGGAGAAGGAGGAAAAGTCGCTCTGTGTAATAACTTCTGGATTTAGATTAACTTGTCCATAATTATCTGAATGCTAATTTATATGTTGTATGTAGTGTATAACAGATGTAGCCATCTGCCTACAAAAAAAAAATCACTCTACAATTTAGTTAGGATTATGATAGAAATTTCCCATATCCTTCTACTTTGTATTTTTTAAGAGGAAGAGGCTTGCTGGAGATTCAACCCAG
>LZPO01066929.1:35068-53857 GCA_001675575.1 Neotoma lepida
TCTAAAATTAGACAGTATTCTTTCAGTATTTACCCTAGAAAACTAAAACAGTAGTATCTGAAAAGCAAAAATTATATGGGAGCTTGATTTCAAAGATTTTATGGTATCAGTGATCAAAGCCAGGTCCTTGCACATGCCATGCAATTACTGCATCACTGAGCTACATATCCACAGGCAATAAAAACGTTTTATCAATACTAAGTCATAAGACACAATATCAATTGTAGACAAACAAGGATATTGTAGACATAAGCATGACCTAATAGGCAAACAATTCACATTTAAGGCATAACAATATTTGTCTCCAATGGTTCTGAACGAGATTTACTTACCTTCCAAAGTGATATAAGTATTTGTGCCTTAGTTAAAATTTTGATTTATCATTTGGAACTATTCAACTTTAAAATACAACATGCACATGCAATATATTAAGCAACAGTAATCTAAGTTTAAAGTAGTCATTATGTGATTTTGAAAAGGAAAGATGAGTAGCATATTCATATTCTAAGATATTATATAATAGTGGTTCCACTGTTACTCCATCTATTAAATGATTAAACTTACACATTTAAATCTGTATAAACTTTTGCTTTTATTAACATCTAATGATCAAAAATCAAATTTCCAATATACACGTTACACATATAACACACACTCTAAAATTAAATGGAATAGAAACTGGATATAGACCTTATGAATTATCTAAGAGAAATGGAGTGGATAAAATGTGGCTAATAAAAAACAAAGGCATGCTTTATCCAGTAACTAATGGAAACAGATGCAGAGACCCACTGCCAAGCATTGGCGTGAGCTTGGGAAATCAGGCTGAAGAGAGGGTGGGATTGTACAAGCTAGGGAAATCAAGGACATCACAAGGGAACCCACAGAAACAACTAACCCGGGTTCCTAGGTGCTCACAGAGTCTGAACCAACAGCCAGGGAGCTTACATGGGACCAACCTAGGCCCTCTACATATGAGTGACAGTAGTGTAGTTTGGTTTACTTGCTTGGTCTACTTGTGGAACTACTAACAATGGGAGCAGGGGCTGTCCCTAATAGTTTGACTGGTTCTTGGGAACCTATTTTNGATACTGGGTTGCCTTGCCCAGCCTTAATGTAAGGCGAGGAGCTCAGTCCTATCTAAACTTGATATGCCATGCTTTGTTGATACCACTGGGAGGCCTGCCCTTTCTGAACAGAAACAGAGGAGGAGTGGATGGGGGAGGAGCAGAAGGGAATAGAAGGAGAGGAGGAAGGGNAAGCTGCAGCTGAGATGTAAAATAAATGAAGAAATTTAATTTATAAGGAAAAAAAGCATGCATGGGAGAAAGGCCTGATAGAATCAAGAAATGCTATGAATTTTAAAAACTTCATTCTTACTTGTTTTGACTTACTAATAGGTTTCCATGTCAAAATAGATTTCACAGACAAATATTCNTTCCTTTCCTTGAAAATCCTGATCTGACCCTCAGCAATTCTGTACTACAGATATTTAGAAATATAAGTCATTCCCAAAAGAAACCAAACAGAAATGAAGAAATGTGTAGGAGGTTACACCTAAGGCATAGGAATGGGAAACTAGAGGAATAAGAAAGGAAACACTGCTTACTATAAGTTTTCCTGTATTACTAGATTTGCTACCATGAAGTTATTACTGAAATGAAAACNAACAAAAAAACAAACCAAGGGGCAGAAGTGAGAAGGGGAAGGATAATATGTATAAGTGGGACTGAATATGCTCCAAGTACATTATATTCATGAACAAAAATGGCCCTAGGTAACCTGTACAATAATAAAAATACTACATCAAAAGCTAAGAAGTTTGTTTACCATTTATTTTANCACTTTCCTTTTTTGGTATATGTATGTACTTGTGTGGTGGGTGTGCATGGGATGTATGCACATATGTGCACATACATGCGGAAGCCAGAGTACAGCCTCAAGTGTCATTTCTCAATACGCCACCTACCTTGTTATGTGAATCAGTATGTGCCACCAGCCTGGAATCACCAACTAGTTTAGCTGACTGGCCTGTAATTCCCCAGGATCTACCTGTCTTCATCTTCCCTTTCCCAGGGCTGGGATATCAGGCAGTGCCAATATGCCTGGCTTTTTTATGAGGGTTCTAGAGACTGAACTCAGTCTTTATGCTTGCACAGCGAGCACTTTACTGACTGAGCTACCTCTCCAGACTAGCTTACCATTTTAAAGCAGATATAACAAAACTAGTATTTTGTAAGCAGATTTAAACACTACTTCTTTAAGATCTTAACACAATCAGCAGAACTATTTCATTTCCTTCTTTTCTACTGAAAGCTCACTCATCTTTGGGGTTCCTACAGAGAATGCCAAAGAGTACACAAAATTCATAATGGAAGACTTTAAAACTTAGTCCCAAAATTCAAGGGAAAAGGGTTAATTGCTTAACTGATGACTTAAAATAGTTTATGTTGAAGGAAAAGATAAAAGACATTTAAGTTTAATAAAAATAAATCCCAAATCCATTTCTGGTTTTAGCAAGATAATTCAGGCTAAGTTCTTAGTCTCTTAGAGGCATGCATACCACAAAGGGTACTTTAGATACAAATTGACCTGAAATCTACAAAAAAACTTCAAAGAGTCCAAAAGGAAAATACTAAAGAAACAATGAATTAAATAGTTTTTTTCTTAAATGAATAAGATTAATAATTTTCAAAAACTGACACAATACTATACAAAGATAACAATGTTTGACTCTCGGGGTCCTCCTAGAATCATTACCTCATATACTACTTTATACCTGTTCTGCAAGTATTCACAAAAATAAATTTACAAGTTGGACATGGTAACACATAGCTTTAGTTCCAGATCTTCGGAGGCAGAGGCAGGCCTCTGAGTTTAAGGCCAGCATTATCTACAAAACGAGTTCCAGGACAGCTAGAACTATATAGTGAGACCCTGTCTTAAAAAAATAAATAAATTTATAAATATTTGAATAGGAAGTAGTAATTTTTCTCCAAATCCTATATCAAAGCAGATTTCAAGATAGCTGATGTGCAAAATGATTCACTGGAAGATAGGAAGAAAATACCAAAGCTGCTATTTAAATTTTTTTTTGTAAGGTAAGGGGAAAGAAAAAAGATAAGGGAAGAGCTGGAGAGAAGGAAAAGCAGGGTAAGGAGGAAGAAAATAAAGGGCGGATGCTGAGAGGGGTAGGTAGAGAGGAAAAGGGGGAGGGAAAGTGGCTAGAGGAGGAAAAAAACAAGCTTCAGTGTTATACGCACATGAGCACACAGGTCTAATGCTCTGACTCATGCATGTTCTGTAAAGTGCTAATAATAAAAAGATCTAGGACCACTGTACTGGAACAGTAACTCTAAACTATTACAAATGGCACAGTTTGGAAATATACTCAGTCTATTTTATTGTAGGACTTGAAATAGCCAAAAACATGAGGAAAAAAGTCTATAGAAAGACAATATGCTTAGTTTTAGTAACCTTATGAAACATCACTACTCACTGAATGAGGATTTCTATGTCAGACAGATGATATACTACTTTTTCTTATGGTTTCTAGCTTTGTATATATCAAAAGGAATAGCCTTAATAGTGAAATAAAAGAATAATTATCTGTAAAAAATATACATTTCTTTCAAGCCATCCTGGAAGGCTTCTTATATCTCCCATTCTCACAAAAATAAGTGCTATTTAAACATGAAGGGAAACTTGGTATGATATGGCCCTCACTAAAAACCTCAGACTAACAAACACGAATTCATTTCCCTCTAAAGTGAGTTGTTTCATGTTTGGTCGTCTTTTAGAACCTCTTAACAATCAGTCACCAGTGATGAGTGTTTGCTGTGCTCAACTGTGTTTAGTCACTGACATTTATCTTAAATGTACTTGCTGCTTCTGGTCAAAAACATTATCCTGCTAGACGGATGATTGTAACAACATGTAACAGTCACTAATAAAACACTAATCTTTCATATAAGTTCTATATATACAATTGATTCTGATTTTCTGATCTATATTTAGCAAATAATCAAAGACCAGACAAAATTTTAAATGTCTTCAAAATATCTATCATTAGCAGTTTCATTAAAAAAAGATATGACATGCTTATTACCACAAGTAAAATACTCATTTATATTTCATTCTACAATTAGGAGATAAAATTTTCTGTAAACTTATTAAGAGAAGACAAAATTCACAAGTTTTATGACAAATTTTCTCACAAGATGCAAAATTCTAAAAATTACAATGCAAGAAGCAAAAGTATGGATTTCTAATTGTTTGCAGAAAAAGAATAATTATTAAAAATTTCTCTTGCTAATTTTCAACTTTAACAATTATCACAAAATAAAAATATCATGAGCATACATTAATTACAATTTAATTATACATGTCAAATTTTTCATGTGATGCAGAATTCACAAAGAGAAATTTCATTAATGTTTAAGTTAGTAAGTTATCTATATTATTAACTTTTTGGTAAAGAATTCTAGGCTGTCATTCCTAGCCAGGTGGCCACAGGGGGCTACGTAAGAAAGCTAGTTGAAATGAGCCAAGGAGCATCCGGGAAGCACAGTTCCTCCATGGCTCCTGCCTCCAGGTTCCTGCCTTCAACTTCTCTGATGATGGATCTGAAGTGTGTGCCAAATAAACCCTTTTTGCCCCAAGTTTCTCTTGGTCAGAGTATATGAGCACAACAACAACAACAACAACAACAGAACTATAATAGTCAGTAAAACAATTAAAACAAAGCATAGGAGACATGCAGAAAAAAAAAACTTATAATTTAGTTCATGAGATTATTATTTCAAATCACATAGGACGAAAATTTATACCAGAATAAGAAACACAATTACCAAATTTCAAATGCCTTTCCTAGCACTAAATTTGAAAACATTTTTTAGAGAACACGTACTTAGGGTTTCCAAATAAGTATTTCATTTTCAATACACAGTACTTGGATACTGATTTGTTAGGAAAACAAAATACTCTAGACTTCTCAATTTTCATTTGGCTAACTTTAACAATTTAAAATATACATATTTTAATGCTAATTGAATTCACATCAACTTTCTGAAATACATTATTTTATCCCTGTGATAGTTAATGNTGTCAACTTGACAGCATCAGGTGCTGTCAACTTGACAGCATCAGGAATCACCCAGGAGACTGGCCTCTGGGCACGCCTGTCCAGTTACCTCGTATTGACTGAGGTGCTATTATGACTGTGCCACTTCCAGGACCTTCCTGGCTGGGGTCCTGGATTGTGTAATTGAGAAAGGGAGCTGAGAAGCATCAAACACTCACTGCTCTTCACCTCCTAAGTGCAAAAATGACATGACCAGCAGCCTCAAGTTCCTTCTGCCTTGACTTTATGCCGTGATGACTCTACCTTGAACTTGAGATAAAATAAACACTTCCTTAAGTTGCTTTTGTCAGAGTATTTTATCATAGCAACAGGAAAAGAAATGAAGACAATCCCCTTGGTAAAAATGTACACTGAATATTATTTAATGCCATTAAGCTCTTGGGACATTGTGATTGTTATTTTGCAGCAATGCAAACACAAAGCACTGAGTATCTACACCTAAAATTCCTCACACTGCTGTGCTGTATTGGTGTGCTTTAAGAATACAATAATGTGTCTAAAAACCAAGACTTCAGAATTTCATTTCATGGTAGCAACCGTCATTCTGGTGTTTTATCCTGACTGTTTCTTTGTCCTCAGATTTTACTCCTGGCTTTTCAGAGTATCTGCTTCACAGGCCTGGCTGTTTCTGAATGCCAATACTCTGCTATTCACCCCTTCCCTTTTCCCTTCAGTCTCTCACTCCTCTCCCTTGACTTCTCTTTATTTTCCTCCCTGTTCCCTTTCAAACTAGGATAGTTTTGGAACCAAAAGCCTTTCTCTTCATCAACTGATAAATCATGCAATTGATAGTTCCTGTAAATCACATCATTCACAGTTTCTGGAAGTGCACTTGGTATGACTTCCATGACTATATGGTTTCTGAGTTCTCAAAGACAGATGAGCTTAAGTTAGATGTGTTTATATCTCACTCTACCACAAGATAACTGTGTTTTCAATATTTTATTTGGCTAACTTGTCCCCCAATCCATATGGGAAAACATACAGATAATTTTTGGTTATTTGATTACTTTTTATTATCTCAGAAAATGGTTAGAATTATCATTTATTAAGATNCTTACAACTATACAATGACATTTTTGCCTATAAGCAATAAATCTTAGTGTTTAAATNAGAATCAAGCTGACCTCTGAGTAAGGCTCTTTATATTTATCTGTGCTCAGCATAAATATGTGGAACTGGGGCTAGTGATTGGCTCAGTGGTAGAAGCTTGCCTAACATGCACATGGTTCTGGGCTCAATTTTCAGCATCAAAGAAAAAGAGTTGAAGCTAAGGTCAGGCTAATAATATACTTTTCATCTTAAACCATATGTAACATTGCTTAGCAAAACTTATTCCTTAAAAAATTAAATTTAAGTAATAAATTTAATACAAAATTAAGTCTTAAATAATAAATTTAAATTTAATTTAAATAATTAAGTCTTAAATAATGTTTTAAAAATGGAGCCAAAATTAATTTACCAATTATTAATTTAATCTTTAACTCCATGACCTATGAATCTAAAATGTATGTTAGGTTTGACAATTTTTTCTTGAACTCAGATATATGAACAATAGTCAAGGTGAATTTCATAGTTGTTTTTTAACTGATGGAAAATATATCATGGGAAGTAACTTTAAAAACTGTGAAAATTAAAATGTTTAATATTTTAATTAAAAAAGTAAATTTGATATGTAAAGTAAATTTGCACTTAAAATCTATAATTTTAAGGAAAAAGGTAGAAGAAAATAATTTTAACTCAGAGCAAAAGGATTGGTGAGACAAGTGTAGTGGTCATATCAATACCAGGTGAGATGGTATCAAGTCTGTGGAGCAGCCAATCAGCACTGGATCTTCCCGTAGAGGAGCCAAAACTGTTTCAGCTTCTGAACTTTGNTAAGGAACTCAGGGGCCACAGCAGGGAAACTATAAATTATCACTCTGATGCCATTTGTCATTTCACAAGTCTTTTCTAGACTTGAAAGGGTAACTTTAGCATTTAAGAGCTGAAACTTTTTAACAGAGGCAGTAAATAGTATAAAATGTTACAACAACAAACTTTCTACCTCAGAGGCTGTAAAATATGACTTTTTTTTTTGAGACAAGCTCTCACTATGTAGCTCTAGCTGTCCTAGAACTCACTATGTAATAGAACAGGCAGGCCTCGAACTCACAGAGATTTCCCTGTCTCCAAAGCGCTGAGATTGAAAGATGTGGACCATCATGTCTGGTTTAAGACCTATTTTTATATTCAACATCTTACTGAAGTACAGCCATCCTGATTTAATTTTTGTCTATTGCTGCTTTTGTGCTACAAGCGAAGATTGAGTGGTTGTGAGATACCAAAAGGTTTCTGCACCAACAAAGCTGGTTCATGTCTGCTCAAAATTATAAACTCATTACTTTACTATAAGCATCAAATAATTAATCCCTGTCTGTTTTAAGGCCGTATCCTCCCTCCCCCATGTTGCTGAAGAGGGGAAAGAGCATGGATTAAAAAGTAAGAGTGACAGATGAATGAACAGTTTCAGTGTAAGGATAAAGCAGAAGCTAAGCTACCAAGACTTTTGTTGTACAATCATATGGGATCAGTGCTTAGTGCAAAGTGTGTCAATATTGCTAATGACTATTGAGTATTTAACAAGATAATGACATTTTTCTTCTATTACAGAAGATTATTTAACATTTAGAAATATTTACTTATCAGAGTATGGATATACTTTAACAATAACATTTTTAAAACTTTTTAAAAAATATTTTATGTAAGTGTTTCATATGTTTTTTTGCTTGCATGCATGTCTGTGCATCATGTGGGTGCCTGGTGCCTGTAAACATCAGAAGAGAATGTTGGTTCCCCTGGAACTGGAGCTACACAGTTGTGAACTGCCACATGGGTGCTGGTACTCAAACCTGGGTCTTCCACAAAAACAAGTGCTCTTAACTGCTAAGCCATCTCTCCAGCCATACAATGATTTTAAAAAAAAAAATAATGAATCCAAATCAAATTGTATTTTCCTGTCAAGTCCTTTGCTAACCAAAACCTATAAGTATATACAGGTATGGGTCTAGGTACTTAAAGGCAGTAGGGAGGAAGTGGATTGAAATTCAGAGATAATCTTTCCGGCCTTCACTTACAAATGTATTCACAAGGGTTTCTTTTAAAAAGCATTTAAAATTGTTTCCAATTTTTATTTGAAGATTTAAATTTACATATATTTTAATAATTAAAAATATTTAATTGTTAGTATTGTAACAGGCTTTCCAGTATTATAAATTAAGTCCAAAATCTACTTCAGATAATCCACAAAAGTGAAAAACCAATACTATCATGTGTGCTAATAAATCACAAAAAGAAAAGGTTTAGAAAACATCACGAAAATTATTTTCAAGTTGAAAAAGTGGGTTGTTTTAAATTTACTTAAACACAATACATGTAGTTTTAACATCAGAAAAAAAGATACAATTAAACTATTTACTTTTCATGGTATTAAAAACACTTAGAAATCCAAAAACTCTAATAGCCAGTCATAATATGCAGATCATATAAAGCAGCCCCATGGGAAACGCTTTCTCAGTCATTTCAAGCCATACTGTGATTTCCTATGATTGGCACCAGCAATCTTTTTCTTTTAGTTTTGTACACTTGGAAATGTTAAAATTTAAGGGACAGAAAATATCCAAAACCAAGTATTTGAAACTAGAATGGAATAGCAGAAAGAGTTTTATAAAATACTAATCACTGTTTTAAATCAAAAATATGGCTTGAGTAAAAGAAATTCATCAATTTTTCTTAAACGCAAACAAAACCAACTATCCCACTCTATGCAACCCTTCAAAACCAACACAAAGCAAGCTAAATCATAAAAGCCTATTTCTAAAGCTAAGATCTTGCCTGCAAGAGTGGGAGGGCTATGAGAACTGATGGCTGACAGAGCTTTGGAAAAGCCCACACATTCCATGGAGAATACCACTACCTGGTGGGGGCTAGGCATAGCAAAGTGCCTTCCTGCCAAAGAAAGAAGAGAAAAATCTGTGTTTGGAATAGAACAAAAACCAAAGTGACTCTATTTCAAAAGAAATGAAGATTTGAATACTAAGAGACAAATTTCAGTACATTAAATAGTCTCATCATCAGTGCAGGAGTATCTTAAAGACTGAAAACTGNACCAGGAGCTTTCATACTTCATTTTTTACCAAATTATTGTTTGTTGATAGTCTTGTATAACAGGAGCTTTCTGACACAAAATTAAAACATAATTACACTTAACAAAGTTATCCAGATGAATAAAACTTCAATTTAAAAAAAAAATGAGAGGAAAAAGGAAGAGTGGGGATGAAGGAAGGGGAGGCAATAAAAACTTACCAGATAAGGCTTTCAAGTGTGTTTGTACTCCTCCCCCAAACACTGCAGACCACATATTTTCATTTAGGGGGTGGGCTACAATCCGAAATAGTTCATTACTAGAATGTGTTGCCAGCCCATGAATGAACAGACTAAGATACACTGCTGTGAGAATTTCACAAAGCAACACTGTAAGTCCTGACTGGGCTTCTTCACCAGAAGAATTCAAAAGTTGAATTAGACAATTTATTCCTAGGACCAAAAAACAAACAAACAAAAAAACAACAAAAACCTGCCATTAACAACAACAACAAAAACCTTTTAAAATCAAAAATTAAACATATTTTTCTACTTTTTGAGTTTTTGAAAAAATTTACTCAATCAGCATTAAATATTGCCCCTCTGATTCATAACCAGTAGGTTATTATGGTTTTAGAGCATTTGCTGAAATATTTTTTCAATTTAGATAAACTGAAAATTAAAACATATAAAATCTCATAGTTAAAATGTTAATGGCATAAATATTTTGATAAAATATTTTAAATTGTTTAAGAAACAATTTAACAAAATGAGCTACTTTAATATAGTGATCAAGGAAATACTTCTTTATTTGCTAATGTCTTGTGTAACGAGCTTTTTGTGACTAAATTAAAATGTAACTGAAAAATTTGCATTGAATTTTTAATGGTGTCAAATCTAGCAATATTTAACAATGATCATCAAAATAGTAAAACTAAGCCAAATCTGCTTTTTATCATTTAACATTTCCAATAAGGCTAAAAAAAATAACTCATATACGTAAATTATTTATACCTGGCCATTGAGCTGGTGATGTGTTGGGAGTTACTGATTCATCTAAACTTCCTGTTCTCAAAGAATGTCGATGGGCAAGCAGTACTGTCTGATACACCATTCCAGTAAACTGATTTGTTTGAAATGAACTAAGAAAGGAAACAATATTTAAACCTAGGGTGAATGCCATATGTAATACTCCCATTCTTAGAAACAATTTCTAAGGTACCTTAAATAGAAATTTTTTTTCTATTTAACAGAAATATCCTGTTTTTATGTCTAGTTATATGTTCTACGGTGCTATATTAATACAGTATTCTCTAAGGTGTAAATATACGTATTCTAAGCTAAAACAAATTTGACAAGTGTCTAGTATACTTATTTAGTGAAAGATGAAGAATACATTAAAAAAAAAACCACCACATTATTTTGGGCCTCAAGAAGCAAGCTTAAATGTATGACTTTAAAATAAAACTATCTGACTGAAAATGAAGTGAGGTTAGGTTCAATTTCATAGTTAATGGCTAGCCCACCCTCTATCTGACACTGAACCAGGTACTAAGNATATAATAGAAAGCAGTTTCTGTCCCCATAAATGTTTTAATATGATGGGGGAATTGGACATAAATAATTTTAGCATATTGCTCTTGATAAAATTATACACGCCACACTATGAAGGCAAAGGGGATAAGCATTATTNCATATTTAAGAACTTATGGTAATTTAATAAAAGATTAAGTAAACAATTTAGCATAAACTATTTTAACATTCTGATACCCAGCAGAAAAAAGAACTTATAAAATGCTCTAGAAAGTAGTACTTCAGACGTTCCTATACTATANATTCAGTGAACGAATATAATATTAACACATAGTGCCTTAAAAATNTTGTACTTGGTGAATCTCATTGATCATAACATTTTGATATTTGTAAANAGATTCTTGGGCTTTATTTTCCAAATTTAAGATGGCAGAGTAATAACAAAAAGTCCCTCAGCCTGTAGAAAAATTTATGATAAGATAAAAACATGTTGATGAAACCAAACCAATACTCAATTACATAAATGAACTTAGGATCAAAGAAATAAAATTGAAGCAACCTTGGGAATATATAGCCAGACCAGTAAGTGGGGCTGTCCATGGACAATTCATAGAGATAAGATGAAATGACAACTAAAAACCAATACCAATGAGTTGATACCATATAAGAGGTAACAAACTCACCAAAACATTCGCACCCACAGAAGGAAACTTACCAAAACATTTAAAAAGAATGTTATACNTAAGTAAGTTTTCTAAAGTCAAATCACAAAGATAAAGTATAAAAATGGAAGAAATGATTAAAAGAGATTGAGAGGGACATTTTCTACATAGTGGACTAGGAATCTTCTGATTTTCCCTCCACCCATGGATGTACCATATACATCTATCAATGGATCGATTCCCTCTGAAAGAAAGTCAGAAACCAGCTGAAAACTCCCAGCCGCTAGATAATTGAGAAAATATCTGTACCAAGTAGGTAGGAAAAGCTATCACACAATCAGGTATGGAGTCACTCACTACAAAACTGGGTAGCTGTCCATCTTCTTATGAAGATAAGGAAATGGGTAGACCTCGTGTACTAGTCTCTAACTCTTAAGGTTCTCCACAATTACACTTGTTTTTTAAACTTGTTTGCGAACTTCATTCATGAGTATTGTTTACATCATTTTCTATCCCTCTTCTCACTCAACTCTTCTTCTGTCTCCTTATTCTTTCTCAAATTTATGATTTATTATTGCTATGAGCAATTGTGTGTGTGTGTGTGTGTGTGTGTGTGTGTGTGTGTGTGTGTACACATATAACCTACTGAGTCCATTTAGAAATGCTTTTTTGGTCATGTGGTTAGGGCTGATCAGTTGGGACTGGACAACCCATCAGAAGTCTGCCACTGGAGAAAACTCCTTCTTCCTATCTCAGCAGCCACAGACTACTTTTTAGCTCTTAATCTAAGGTGGGGCCATAAGAAATTTCCCCTCTCTATGCTGCTTAGCCAACCACACTGCTGAGATTTCATAGCTTCTGCTTCCTTCTCATGTCTAGAAGTCATTATCTTGCAGCAGGAATCCTGGTTCTCTTATCTCTTAAAATCTTTCTGCTTCATCTTGCATGATTTTCCCTGAGCCTTAGGTATAGGGCTTGTGTTACAATATATCTATCAATTGGGATTATCAATTGTTCTAAAATATTGATTTATCAACTAACGGAACAAAAAGGATTAGACATAAAAGGCCACTCTAGCCTTAACAGGTAAAAAAGTACTACCAGGAAGTACTACTACCTGAAGTAGGAACAGGACCTAAATAAAATAAAACAACACAGAGTTCCCAACCCTGTTAACCCTCTGCTCCCATCACTGACTGACCCAGGGTTGATAAAATACCCCAGGCAAGAGCTACCTGTGGCCTGGCTTTTAATTAACTTGAATTGAAAATCAAAGATATAATTATTAATCCTTCATTTGTGGCAAAATGGATGAATTCTGAGGACATNATATTAAATGAAATAAGCTAGGCACAGGGAAAAAATGTCATTTTTCTCTCACATGCATGGATTCTATAAGTTATCTCATGATAGTGGTTACTGGAAACTAAGGAAAGGAGAGTAAAGCAGAGAGGCTGTGTAAAAAGTACAGAACTTCAGTGAGACAGAAGAAATAATTTCTAATGTTCTATAGCACAGCACAGTTGCTACCGTTAATACTGGGCTGTTTCAAAATACCTATGTCAGAATTTTGAACCTTATCACAAAGAATAATAAATACCTCAATACCCAATTTTGATCACTAGATATTGTATGCATTGTGATATCAAAAATATCACATAATGTAATGTATAAATATGTANTCAATGTGCATAAATTTAAAAACCAACTTACAGTTTTAAAATGAAAAAAGAATTTCTTATATTTTATTTTGTTACATTTTGTTGTTATCTTTTAATACCCTGTTCTTTTCTAATGAGACAGAAAGGAAGTTGTTCTGGATGGGGGGGAGTGGGACTGAAAAGAGGGTGGGGAAACTATAGTCAGGATACATCGTATGAGAAAGAATCTATTTTCAATAAAAAGAAAATAAGACAAAAAATGGATGTACAAGTTCCAGTATCTGTCTCAAAGAGTAATAGAAGACAGATAATTATATTTAAAGAAATAATGGCAGAGTATTTCAAAGAACTAAAGCTAGAGTATACACCAAAATGGCAAATTTTAGGCTTTTAACAAATTGTACTGAATACAGAATATGAAGAGAAAATTCCTAAATAGGAAATCTGTAAAAAATTTCTCAATTCTGTATTAGTAACTCCTTTGCCTATGTGCCTCAGGCTTTTTGTTATACACCAAATTATAGAACTTACCACTCAAGTATGATGTTTATTATTTATCATCCATTCACCTATCTGTTTTTAACGAGAACAATCTTAAGGAAAGAATATTTTACTTATTTTTAATTTCTCAGTATCTATCACAACATTTAGCATGATGGCAGTGATCAATTATACACAGCTAAGTAAGTTACAATAACAAGGGTTTGCTTCAGTTTCCTTTGTCATAAAAGTATAAGCTGAAATTTCAAAGATGAAGAAAAATATTCAACATCTCAGTCATGTGCTTTGTGCATTTACTAAAAGAAGTGTCATGTACAGATTTGAATTAATAATGTATAGATAGGAAACTTCTCTATTTACTGAAAGTGATCTTAAATTTCATAATAAGGTATTTACCTGTAGTTATGACTACCACAAAGGCACTGATAAATACAAGCAGAAAGTGAGGCTGCTAAAGTATGCATTACATATACCTGAAAAAAACAAAAAACAAAAAACACACAATTACTTTAAGTAGAATTTTTTTAGGTATAATTTTGCCAGAAAGGAAATAAGTCTTTTGCCTCTGTAGACTATTTTCTTCTTTTTGTCCTCCTAAGAACTGTTTCTACCCACAGAAGAGATTCTATAGAAATATTAAAGAATAGACAGAGTTCTCTGGCAGAAATTACAAATCANACAACTATTTCCAAATTTCTCCAGAGCAAAGGTGAGAAGTATGAACTCCCCAGAACAAGATGAATCATGTACTAAAAGTATACCCTTCAAAACAAAATCTGCCTTTTCTTAAATAAAATATGAGTAAGTAATAGTAATAAATGACAGTTCACTTATAGACAGGTCACCAAAGAAAATGTCAGCATGTATTACAGTCACCTGAGAATGAAATTTTAGAGAAAGAAAAAGTAAGAAAGTCAGTGAAGGCAAATAACTGTTTTAAGGAAGAAAGGATTCTAACCTGACATGACAGGAGCTATGATAATAGAAGCCTGGATGAAGAAGACTAAGGCAGAAGAACAGGCTAGAATATAAAAGATTATCTGATTATGAAGTACAAGTTATCATGTAGACAAAAATGGGTATTGATAGATAAAAGTCTAATTGCGTTTTGGGCTTCAATTGTCAATAAGACCTGTGGTTAAAAATATCATGTACTGAAGCTGGCAGAATGCAAATATGATAACTGTAGCTGGAAGTATCTCTCCACTATAGGGTTGGCATCTATTTCTCTATTCATTGGTCTTTTGACTTATTTGACCCACAAACAGAAGTAATATGTGAGCCCTGAGCTTACAACTCAAAACGCAAATTCTACTCTTGTTGCTCTTAAATCCCTGAAACTTTTGTGTAACAATCAGAAACAAAATGTTACTGGGCTATGAGATATACAAACAATTGGATAAACACTACTCTGAGTGAGTCTCTGATGGTATTTCTAGAAGAAAAAAATATCTGAAATAAGTAGTCTGATGAAAACAGACTGACCTCTCCTTCGCCAATCAGCTAGGAGACCCAACAGGAAGAGGTGGTAAGGAGCAATACATATCTTTTCACCNNCATCCCCCCACCCCTNTCCATCTTCAGGGTCTAACTGAAAGATGAGCTCTTCTTAGATATCATGCTGTTTACTTTTAGAACTTACTTTCTAAGCTTTGAACCTGGACTGGAACTATAAAGTCAGTTCTTCTATTCGTCAGTTTACCATGGGTAAATCCTTGAGCAACTCAGCCATCACAGTCACAGTGGTAGTTTAAATGAGAATGGCTCCCATAGGCTATTATATTTGGATGTTTGGTTCCCAGTTGGTGGACTGTTCAAGAAGGTTAGGAGATACCGTCTTGTTGGAGGAAGTTTGTCACTGGGGTGGGCTTTGAGGTTTCAAAGGCCCATGTCAAGCCCTGTGTCTCTCTCTCTCTGCCTCCTGCTTATGGATCAGGATATAAGCTCCCGGCTACTGCTACAGCACCAGGCCGGCCTGCCATCACAGTTTGTCATAATGACCATGGACTAATACTCTGCAACTGTAAGCAAGCCCTTAATATAATGCTTTTCTTTTATAAGCTACCTTGGTGGGGGTGTCTATTCACAACAATGAATAGTAACTAAGACAGTCACACATGCCAATTACTTATAAACGGTTTCTTTCCCCTTTCCTCTTTTCCTATTCCATCATACTCTTCATACACCTTATTGGTTCTGCTTCTCTGAGGATACCAGTTTAACCATTTGGCTTGTCTGCTGGAGGATGAGACACATAAAGTCAAATCTGTCAATCACAAGAAAATAAAAGAGTCTGTATCACCTAGAATCTAGTTACCCACCAGGAGATCAAGAATAAATGAATGAGTTGGTTCCTGTAATTAATGCTAATAGGCCAGCAAGATAGCTCAGCAGGTAAAGGGGAAAGGAGAAACTAGAGAGAGAGGGAATGAGTACACAAGGAGAGGAGTGGTCTAACAGACAGTGTATATGGAAAATACAAGTGAACATTTTATACATGTGTAAAAATGTTATAATAAAAATCCATAATTTTATCTAAATAATATACATTGGTAACAAAAAAAGCTTGAAATGAAGCATACTTACTTTATTGCTTTGGCTATCAGGATGAGGTGGTGAATCAAAATTTATTATGGCATGCAGAATATCATGGGTTAGATTACTAAGGTGCAATAATGGATTGGCAACTACTGTTTTGGCACTGGCTGTACAAGCAAAGAGAAGAGGCACTGAAGTTTGTTCTGCCAGAGGGTTAGGAAATATTGGTTCTGCTGTTTCCTTAAAAATAAAGAGGAAAAACAAGTTAAACAATTATTTTAGTTATAATCTACTCCTTAAGTAATTAAATAATTCAGGGAATCTTTCAAAAAGCTTCAAAATTAAAAATGAAAAGCATTCAGAGTACATACAGCTTAAGCTGTTATGACCTGAGGCAGTAATTGTTTCTACAGCTGTATCTAAAATGGTACTACCCTTAACCCTCCTCCCTAGGGTGAAGGTCACTACCTCAGAAGGCATTCATAAAACTGTGTTCATACAAATTAAGCAAGTCATAACACCTGACAAGATCTGCTCTGCAACTGTAACGTACACAGCTCCAATTCCTACTGTGACTAGACACAAAGATTCATTCCTTAAAGCAACTGTATTAATATTTAAAACCAAAAACACAACACCAAAAGCTACTTCAGACCTGTAGTATCTTTTTCTTTAAATGAAGCTTTCAAATTTTTAATTAACATATTACTTCCTCTCCTTTCCTTTGCTGCATGTTTGACTTATTAAAGTTATATACCTGCCAGTGTGATGGCACATGCCTTTAATCTCAGCACTTGGGAGGAACAGGCAGAGGCAGAAGGATCTCTGTGAGGTCAAAGTAAGTCTGGTCTACGTAGGAGTTATAGACTAGCTAGAGTTACATGATGACACCTTGCCTTGAAACAAAACAGAAATGTTACATACCTGCTGAGATTCTTGTAAAAGTAAAATTAATTCCATTCTCACAGATGCAAGACCTCCACCATGAGAGCCATGAAGTACACAGTAACTAAGAAACATTCTCAAGAGTGACTGATACTTCAAAAGCCACTGTCTTTTTTCCTGGAAACTTTCTCTCTGTTGCTTCTCTTTTGTTTGGTGATGCAAATCATCAATGTNCTCACTTGATTCAGATTTCCCTGCACTTTGACTAAATGTGGTCTGCAGTTGTTCTGCATCTGAGCAAAAGTCACAAGTCCTCTGAAGAGCCACCACCTCTTTTTCAAGCCAGTGATAGAGTTGGTAACGCAATTTCCCACCATCTATTTCATAGCCAGTAGATAAAGTGCGGAGTTCCACTGTGAGAATCTTTAAGCATGCTCTAAATTTTAGTTGAACAGCAATTATATCTTCTGATGGATTTAAGACGTCACTTTCATCTAGTGTACTTAAAGAGTCTGTGTAACTGCTTAATTCATCTAATTTCTTATCTGTTTTTCTCGGCAAAGGTTTTATTTCTTTCATTGAAATAGGGGGATCTTCATTTTCTTCATCATTCTCACTATCCCATTTCAACTCCAAAGAGTCATCCTGAAATACCATACTTGGTTGGCTCCAATCAAAAGATAAGGTGGAGTTTGACTGTTTCTCTGAGGAACCCTCTGAAGAAGATTCAAAACCATTTATCATTGACTGTGACCAGTCAACAGCAGAAGACTTATGGTCTCTTGCATCCGATTGTAATGGAGAAGAATCTTTACTAGTAAAAAAACTAGATGCTCTAAAAAAGTGTTTTGTTTTCTTGACAACTTTGGGCATCTTTGACAATACTTCCAAAGCCAACATGGGGCAGCCAGATTTTAGGTGAGCACTAGCAGTACTAAAAAATAATCTTCTTTCACTTAGATTAATTGTTCCTGCCAGTCCACTTTTTCCTGTTAAAGCCATGTGTGTTGAAAATGTATCAGATGATCCAAAATGACGTCTTAGCAAAAGTGGATGGGTTCTTAGATAATTGTAGAAATTAAAAACTACAGGATTACAGGCTGACATCATGAGTTGATCTGAAAGTAAATTCACTTTATGAGTCAAAAGAAACTTAAGATCTGAACTGAGAATTTATGACTGTATAAAAGTCCCTTTTCTCTCTGAGGAAACATGAGCAGGTCTTTGGACAAATTATAATAGACCACACTAATCCATGTCACTGATCAGAAAAGAGCACATTTTACAATTGCATTTTAAACTGAAACAATGCCTTCAGATAGAATCCTTAGCTCTTTTCTGTTGATTTCCTGGATACATCTCTTTAGTCAGCTTGGCTAGTCCTTGTCTTCTCTGACTGTAAATGCTATGTTCTATCCACACACCCCTGAGTTAAACTCATAAAAGTCCCATGATCTTAAATACCATTTATATGCTGTTAATTTGCACATCTCTATCTCCTCTTTCCTAAATTCCCCATTTATTTTTTAAAGATTTATTTATTTNTCTATTTTTATTTATTGTGTATACAGTGTTCTGCCTGCATGTATGCCTGCAGGCCAGAAGAGAGCACCAGATCTCAATAGTTGTGAGCCACTATATGGTTGCTGGGAATTGAACTCAGGACCTCTGAAAGAGCAGCCAGTGCTCATAACTGCTGAGCCATCTCTCCAGTCCCCTAAATTCCCCATTTCATTTCTACTTA
>LZPO01066931.1:7906-20526 GCA_001675575.1 Neotoma lepida
ATTTATATTCATTTTAGCATTTATCTTTATAATATAAGCTGTACTTAATGTAATTTGAATGAGCTTACTTATATTTAGGATTTGAAAGAAAACACCTGCATACATATTGTCTCTAGACATATACACACATATGTATCAACACATATGCATAAATATGTACATTAAGACTAGAATAGTGTGTTTCCTTTCCTGGCTACAGGAAATTATACTCATTTTGACAAAGGAACTCTGCTCTTAGAGTATCAGCTTTAGTCATTTCCGATAACGTAATTATGTTAGCAACTTAAAGAAGGAATTTGTCAGAGTTCGAGGTGAAAACAAAAATAAAAGTGGAGCGAGATTGCTCCTGGAATAGCTTTTGAATTGCGTCTGTCACCACGGATGATCAAGACTCAAGACAGAGCGTGTTCTGTTTACAGGGTGCTTGACAGTTGCTAAAAATGGCAATGTCAGAGAGTCTTCGAGATCATCCTTAATTCATTCATCTCCACTTGCCAACCTGTTCTTCCCTGAATGTCACAGCCATGTGAGCCTGCTTAGAAATACATCCTCTAACATGAGTGCTTGTCCCTTCAAAGACCTTTGCAGCAGTGAAAGCGGAAAGCATTTATACTATACTAAGTGTGAAGTGTAGAAAAATGTTCAGAGTGCTGGCCATGGGGCTCAAGCCTGTAATTGCAGCACTTAAGAGGCTGAGGAAAAAGGTATACTAAGACTTCAGCCTAGGCTACAGAGTGAGGCCCTCAAAAAAAAAAAATACAGAACAACATACTTATTAAGTTGGTTATTTTGAAGGATATGGCTATGCATTATTATAAAAGTAATTCTTACATTTGAAGAGACTGAGGCTTTTGCTGGTCCTCAAAGCCAGAGTTAATACACCTTAAGGTCACCTAAGACTTAAGACTGCTTTCCTACTGTGTACTCAGTCTGTTTGTTTAACCTGCCTTTAAGTGAACAGTGTAACAACCAACTTTACTTGCCTTGGATTTCTCATGCAATCAACTTTTACAGCCTAAATTAATGCATAGCTGTAATCTTAAGTATTCTTTCATGCCCCTGACCTTGGAGTAATGCATGTATGTTTGAACATGTATTATGATAATCATTTGCTGAAGACAGCAAATACCAGTGGGAAGCAGTCATAAGACAGATAGCCACCATAAATGTTGAGCAAAGTATTCAGGTATTGCTTGATAATGTTTGTTTGTTATCTGGGTCAGTTAGAGTCAGTGACTTAATCGTTTATAAAACTCTGTAAAAGGTTTCTGTAAAATACCCCTCATTCCTTCCTCATGTGATACTTTCTATGCTGTTCAATAAAAGAGAAAACAAGGCTCTTTGTTAGAGACAGACANATAGGGACAAACAGACATAAGGACAGATTCGCAAGACAGCCTTCAGACAGGTATAGAGTCAGACTCATAAAATAGGCAGACAGGATGAAGGAAGGAAGACACGGGGAGACTGAATTAGAGAATTCAAATCTGGGCTTGCTTTTAGACAAGTGATACCAAGAGGAAGCACTTTGATTTCTGCCCTTAATTTGACACCAGCACATTATTGGTGACTGAGTTTATTATTAATGCGTTCAAACAGATGCAGGAGGACAGTTGGGATTGCGAGGTCATAGAGTGAGGTTTATTTCTGCCTCCCCGTCTAATCTTTCCTTGAATCTTTTGTTACCTTTGTCCCCTCCCACAGTCTTTTTCCCAATCAAAGGCTGCTCCTTCCTTTCCTCGTGTCCATGGGAAATGGTTTATCTGAGAACAAGTGCATGCTTGCCAGTCCTAGAACTTGGAGACTAGAAGACTTCAAGAAGGGAAAAGGAAAGACTTGCCCTATCCTGGGATGTTTTTGCCCATTGTCTCACTATGGATAGAGATTTGAGAGAGGGAAGTCATCTTCTTTTTCCTTAGGGTCAACCTTGAATAAATCCACTTGGCCAGAATCTGTCCCTGGGGTTTTCAGTAGAGTGGAGAGCAGCAAGCAGTACAGACTTTAGATTCCAGTAGTACTTTCTTTATCCCAAAGAACCAACTTATTCAGAATGATGGAGTGGGGGAGTTGACAGAGACATTGTAATCACCTCACGTTTCCTCTACCTGAATGAATAAATANCTTTTCCCTTCTCCTGCAGAGGATGTCCTGTATTGTTTGCTTAGCCCAATGATAGGAAGAAGTGGAGGACACAAACAATCTTGTTTTGCACGCGGTCCCATCCCTGTTTCAAACTTTCTTGAGCTCAGCTTGTAGCTCTTACCTATAGGCTCTAACTTTGCTCTCTAAAGCCAGAGAAAGTTAATCTTTCATATGGCAGCACTTTAAAATGTTGAAGAAACTCCATGCCCTTTCTCCCTCTCTGTTTTTCTTCATTGTATTAAACCTTTGTACTTCCGCATCTCTGTGGGATGGTGTTTAAATCTTCTGAAAAGAAGTTTCCATTGGTCAGTGTTGAGCCTGAAGCTGGAGGGATACAAAAGAACTCCAGGTGTGTTCTGAGCAGATCAGGGAACATCAGCTGCCCGTCTCCTCTTGCCTAGAGACAGAAGTCAAGACAGATTCAACNAAGGCTCTAAAAGGGCAGTAGTCTTCTGCCTCCTTTCTGAGAAACAGAAACATGTAGAACTTAAATATGGACTTGGTTGCATGATTTTGGTTAAAAATATCTCTGAAGCTATCAAAGTAAACCTTGTGCGGTGGCCATCTCGGACTGAGACCTGTGTGGAGGGAAGTCTTGCAGTAACACTGAGAGAAGCTCTCACCTTAAACAACCTGACCCTGAACCCAAGAGCACAACCTCAGTGGCTTTCAAAACTTGGGAACTTTGCATTTTGAAAATGTAAGTTTGAGTCTCTTTACTCTTGCCATTGCTCAAGATTCTATTCTATCCTGTTTGGGGGCATGTGGAGTTGGAGACAAGGTCTTGCTTATGTAACCCAGTCTAGCCTCAAACTCATAGTAGTCCTGATGGCTGACTCAGCCTCCTCAGTGCTGNAGTTATAAGTATACAACTATTGGGAACAGAGGGTCATAATTACCAGTTTATGTTTACACAACATGGCAATGATATGGATACACAGCATGGGCCAAGATGGCTAACACTGGACATCTGTGGGGCTATATGTCCTCTAGCACAAAAAGGCGGACACCAGATATCCAGAGAACACAAAAGTATGTAGTGATGTGATGTATTATGTAACTATTTCTGGCAAAATGTCACTTTTGTGTAGGTTCTTTATAAATATGGCCTTGAGGTCAAAACCAAGGACTTCATCTTCAGCAGCCTGCCAGTATGTGCCTATCTGCAGGCATGTGAGCCTACCTCTGTATGACCTGTGTACAAGTCTATATGTATGCCCATGTGTCTGTCAGCATCTGGATGTCNAGCAATCTGTATAGCAGCCTTCACCTAGAGTGAGTAAAGTATGTCTTCTCNTTCTGCAACTCCTCACAGGAGCCTCCTTCTCTCCTGGCACCACAGCTAGGACCTTGGGGCACCATCCTCAGCTTGTTAAGATTCTATTCTCAAAGCTTCTTGTTNTCTCTGNTAATATCCTCAGTTATTTCACCTGCTTGGGTTGCTTCCCTCACCATCTTACATGGAAAAGTCCCAACTCATGATCTCTAAACTGAATCTCCCCTTAGCAGAAACCTGGCATTTCATGACTGCCTTTGGGCAGCAACCAGTGCAGATGATAAAAGACCCACAGGCTAAGTAATGATTTCCACTGGGATCAAGTGACTCAGTATTGAATTAGATGCCAAATCCTCTGAAAACGTGGGGCAGGAAGAAGAGAAGCATCCCTCTGAACACAGTGAGTCTGAGCAATAGACATGAAAGCAAAATCTTTTCTCCTGCAAATACCATCTTGGTCTGGCTTGAGGGAGATTTACAGAGAGTTCATGTGCCTGGGAGAAAACATTTAATGGAATGTTCTTCATACTCATCAGTCTGGATCAAAGAAAGAACTTTACTAGAGACAAGCAAATAAAGATTTGCATTTCAAAAGAGTGAGCAAAGCTAAATTCCCACACCTCAACCTTCATCCCAACATGAAGGTAAAGAGAATGCTCTCCCTTCCACCAGGAAATGGTACCTTAAGTCTTGTTCTTGCTACTCTTGCTCACTGACCANCCCCGTCTGTACCTTTCCTTGGCAGATTAGGATACGACCCTTGCCTCTTCCCACTTAAGCCACAATACAAATGCACAAAGCTCATTTAAACCAAAACTCCAAGGAATGAACAGCTGGTGATTCTGATAAAGCGAGAAACGTAACCCTGGAAGAGCATTCTGGGGNAAAAAATCAATGTGAAGGAAATCAAAGAGCTTATCAGTCTCAAACCTCAAACTTGAACTGCATTTGGGCTGCAGGTAATGGAGTGACTATACTGCTTAAAGAGATGAGAAGTCTATTATACATAAAAGAAATCCAAAGATAGACAGTGTATGGCCAATATGATTATTCACTGTGGATCCTTACACCTTTGTCTTTGTACCTTTCCCGTTGCCTTCCATCTCCAAAGTTATTTTATGTTTTAATATGGCAATTATAGTTCCAGACTTCAGGTTTTCACTCTAATCAGAAAGGATTAAAGCAAATTTCACAGGCAAAGGCAAAAAGACACTCTTCTTAGGGAACTTCCAGGAAGTCCATTCTTCAACCTCCTTCAACTTTGATCTCATTGATCAGTTCTTGGATATAGGTTAAAGGGTGTGATACTTAGTGGGACAGGATGACACTGAACAAAGGAAGATCTTGTTGCTACAGAAGAAAAGGAGGATGGGAGCTGGGCATGCAACTAGTAGTGTCTATTACATAAAGAAAATGCCAGTTGAATTTGAAACAAGAGTAGTTCAATAATAATGTTCTTGAGGTTGGAGCCCAGAGCAGAGAGGCTCACAGGAGATAAGAAGGAAGGGGGTCTAAAAGTGAGTTGATCTCTAAAATGTTTCCCTTTCTTATGCCGGGCGGTGGTGGCGCACACCTTTAATCCCAGCACTCGGGAGGCAGAGGCAGGCGGATCTCTGTGAGTTGGAGGCCAGCCTGGGCTACCGAGTGAGTTCCAGGAAAGGCACCAAAGCTACACAGAGAAACCCTGTCTCGAAAAACCAAAAAAAAAAAAAAAAAAAAAGTTTCCCTTTCTTGCCTAGCATGGAGCTCTCCATGAGCTGTCTCTTATACACATCTAGATGTGTATAAGAGACAGGTATGAATGCTTTGCCTCATGTATGTATGTGTATGATGTGTGTGCACCTTTGTATATGTGAGTGCAGGAACATGTATGGTGGTCACAGATATTCATCCCTGCCTCCCATTTTAAGACAGGGTCCCTTTGTTATTTGCCTCTGAGTATACCAGGCTAGCTAGCCCATGAGCTTCAAGGGATTCTCCTGTCTCTGTCTCCCATCTCACTGTAAGAGAGTTGAGATTACAGATGTGTGCTACCAAGCCTGACTTTGCATGAGCTTTAAGGATTCAAACTTGGATCTTCACATTCATACGGTGCATACTTTACTCACTGAGCTGTTGCCTCAGTTCCTTAATTTGTTTTTGATAATGCTCTGCATGAGACAAGCGACAGCAAGCTTTTCAGATCATCTGTGAGAACCGATTGTTTATTTTTCTTTCTTTTTTTTTCTGTTTTTCGAAAAGGCCTCATTATGTAGCACTATTGGCCTGGAACTCACTATGTAGACCAGGTTGGGATTGAATTCATAGAGCTCTGCCTTCCTCTGCTTCCCAAGTGCTGGAATTAAAGACATGTACCAACACCAGCAACCAACTGTTTATTTATCCTAAGAAAGCAATCTAATTTAACTTCTATATTATAGTTATATTTTAATAATAACCATCCTCAGGGAAGAGCACACCACTGGTTATTTAATACCAAATGGTCAGTCCTAAAAATATACATAAAAGTAACAGTAGACTGAGTAGGTTTTATTTTAAGAGCATATGTGTGTGTGTGTGTGTGTGTGTGTGTGTGTGTATGTATTTATATGCATGTAACAACAATTAGTGAAAAAAGAAGCCATGACTTTGAAAGAGATCAAAGAGGGGTAAATGGGGTGATTTGGAGGGAGGAAAGGGAAGGGAAAATGATGTAATTATATTATAATCTCCACAATAAAAGAAATTTTTATAGCAAATAAATGTAAGGCTGGTATGCAGGTTCCTGGAACAGAGCTCGTAAAACCCTTGGGACTGTCTGAGTTGTAGTTGTCTTTTGTTATTCACAATAAGCCTCATTCTACCATACTTGAGTTCACACTCATGGAGAATCAACCACATGATTAGATGTTTGGAACTTTCAGCCCTACCCTCTAACTTCTTGATCTCTCTAGAAGAAAGGAGCTAGAGACTGAGTTAATCACCAAAGCCAATGATTTAACCAACCATGCCTACGTGTTCTAGTTTGCTTCCTGTTACTATGATAAACACTATGGCCCAAAACAANGAAGGGGAAAAAAAGGATTTATTTCAGCTTACAAGTTATAGTTCATCATTAAGAGACCAGGACAGGAACTCCAGCAAAAGGAGCTTGAAACAGAAACCATGAAGGAAGGCTGCTTATAAGCTTTCTCTCCCTGGTTTGCTTGGCTACCTTTCTTATACAGCTCAAGCCCACCAGGCTAGGGATGGCACCTCCCACAGTGGGCTGGGCCCTTTTACATCACATAGCCCTACAGACATGCCCATAGGCTAGTCTGATGGAAGCAATTGCTCAGTTGAAGCATCTCCTTTCCAGTATATCAGGTGGACCTCTGAAGCTAACTCTTAACACTATGAAATGAAACCCTGAACTCTGGAGTTTGGAGACCTTCTGAATTGAGAGAAATATGGAGATACCTGGAAGGTGAATTACCTGGAGATAGGTTGGAATGTCTGGACTCCTCTTCCATGTTGTCAACCTAAAAAGTACAGCTCTCATCTTAAAAAGAAATAGTAGTTTATTCTAGAGCTACTTTGAGTGGCCGTGGCCTAGGAACACAGATTTAGGTTATCCCAACTTCCATGCTCCAATGTAGAAGCAGTTTCACAGGGTTTTTTATAGTTTTACAGAATAAAGAAAGTCATAAATCAAGGCAACTTTAAAATACATTGGTGGGTACATCAGAGAGGCAGGTGCAATGAGATGGGAAAAGCTATTTTATAGGCCCAAGATGCTATCTAATTCTTAGTTCTTGGATTGGCAGAGGCTAATGTTCTGCTAAGTTAATAGCTTCTAAGGGGTTTTTATTTATTATCACGAGGTGTTAATTTATATACAGAGTGGGGCAAGGAATGGCTGCTCCGGAAGGCTAAAACTAGACCAAGATAAAGTAATTAGCCTCTGAACCTACAAAATTCCAGTCTCTTCACAGTACTGAAATTCCAATTGGTCCACTAGTCTCTGCAGACACAGAAACTCCTTCCAGGAGTTTTGTTCACAGCCAGACAGATTCTTTTCAGGAATTTTCATTCATAATATCTTGTCCTATATATGTCTTTCTTGTTCCTTGGTTATAATTATGATAAACTATTAATAACAAGTAAAGTGACTTCCTAAGCGAAGAAGAGCTCTTCTTGTTAATTATGAACTCACATAATTGTCAAAACCCCCAATTTACAGCTATTCTGAGGCTAGCATGTGAAGTTGGGAGCAATCTGGTGGGGCTGAGCTTTTAATATGTGAAGCATTTATTAACTCCAGACAATGTCCTGGTTGAATTGGTGGGTTGATGTCTGGAAAGCAGAGTAATTGGTTAATGAGAAGAAAGCTCCATGATTAATATGAAAGTGTTGAATAGAAGAGCAGTATTTTGTTTATTTAGTTGCTTTGTTGGTGTTGGTTCTTAAATCATTCTGTGCCTATATTTGGAAATAGCAATTCATCTTGCCTTTTTGAAATAAAACTTAGTTCAAATATGCATGATACCCAAGAGCAAGACAACTTAGAGAAAATGACTGAGTTTGACTTAATTTAGCCTTCTTGTCGCTATTGGGTTATATCTTAACCTAGTAAAAAAAAAACTAATGCATATTTATAAGAGAATTTCCAAGCCATTGAAGAGGTTATAAAGGATATTTGGTTTCTGGGTCTGGAGAAATAGCTTAGTTAGTAAAGTTCTTGCCTATAAGCATGATCGCCAGAAACTATGGGATTTTTCTTTAGTTGGTTTTGGGGTTTGTTTTTTGTTTTGTTTTATTTAAAGGCATGCAGAAATAGGCAGATCTTTGGAGCTTTCTGGCTAGCCACCCAAGACAACTCGGTGAGTTCCAGGTCTGTAAGAGACAGTATCAGAGGGACAACACTCGAGGTTGTTCTCTGGCTCTACAGGTGAACACATGTCCCTCAGCTGCTCCACTCCCACCCCCACCACCACCACAGCCACCACACAGAAAGATATATGGTTTCTGCTAAGACAGTTTAAATGATAGACANTTTTTTTCTTTCATTCAGAAAAGTGGCTTCAAGGGACCAGAGAAATGGCTCGATGGTTAAGATCAAATNCTGCTCCTACAGAGGACTGAGTTCAGTTCCCCGCATCCACAGTGTGACAGTTTACAATCATCTGTAATTCCAGCTCCAGGAGATCTGATGCCCTCTTTTGATATCTGCAAGCACATGAATTCAAAGGCACCCCTACATACACATATACACACAATTTAAATTGTTTTAAATCTTTCATTCAAAGAACTGGCTTTCAGAGTAAGAGGTGTAGGGCATGACATGTTTATGAGGCTCAGATTTTCAGAAGTTTTCCAATGACAGATGCCAAGAGCAGGACTGGATGCCATAGTGACCAGTTTTTCATAGGTTTGCTAGGCTTATTCATTAAATCTCTCTGCAGTAAGGCCTCTGGGATAGTCTGTCTCCAAACTTACAGTTTAACCATCCATTTACAGAAGAAACAAAGCAACGGTGACAGTTTTGGAATGTTAATGTCAGGCATTTGTTTTGCCTCAATTCTTGAAAACTTTGATAAAAGTGCAAATGATACTTATTTCAATTCTGAACCTGTACCTTAACGTATAAGGATTGTTGTCTTCATATGGTAATGCAGTTTTCCCTGACTGAATATATACTGCTTTTATTTTGGAGGTATGCTTGTAATCACTGCTGAATTTCCTGTACCTAATCCTTTGCTTCTCAATGCAGATCTAACTGGCTCAAAAGTCCAGGTACTGCTTCTGACCAGCTCTTCCGCATGGTGGCCGAGGTCTTCATTCTGTGGTGTAAATCTCATGTAAGGACATACTGGGCTCTGGACTGAGAATAGTTTTGGCAGGTATAGATCTGGAGAATCTTCCTTTTAATACTTGCTTTTTTTTTTTTCCTTTTAAATCTTCCTCTACCTTGCCCTGTTTTAGAACTTCAAGAGGGAAGAGCAAAATTTTGTGATTCAAAATGAAATTAATAACTTGGCATTTTTAACTGGAGACAGCAAAAGCAAGATGTCGAAAGTAAGTCCTCAGAATTCCATCTCAAGGATGCTCCAACCTTGACCTCTTGGGTCTAGTTCATAGTCTGTGGGGCTTAGTGGCACATCCAGATTAGGTCTCACCAAATAACCAGCAACCTCTACTGCTGTTTCTTTAGAATGTGCCAGAAGAAGCTCCTGTCAAATAAGCATAGTCATCATGTTTTGTGAATTAATAGGTGCTAGTATATCAGAAAATTTAAGTCTCAAGACTTGCCCAAGGCATTTGAGAGGTCTCCAAACAGACACTGCTATGAATGGTTTTAAAATAGAAGTGTGTCCAGTACAGCCACACTCCAAAAGTGCAGATGCATAAAGCCACCTTCTGGTGGGCTGGGAGGAAATGACCTTGCCTTCACACCTCCACAGCATACACCCTGGCATCATGTTTTCTTTCTGTTTGGAGCACCAGCATCTGTTTTATTCCAGATGTGCTGACCTCTTAATGCCTATGTTCATTTTCCATGACATTTTCGCTCAGAAAGTCAAACATCTGTCCATCTCCTTGCAGGAGATGTTTGAATAGGGCATGTCACTCTACTGCCAAGGGGAAAAGCTAACCTATAGGAGGGAACTGTGATACAGAAGGGGGCAAAGTGGACTTGCATCTCCTTCTCAGTCAGCTCTGTACAATGAAACTTCATTGTCTTGACTGCAGAGAAACAGCCATGCTTCTTCAGTTGCACATACAAAAGCCAAATCTCCTTAACTGTGATGTCTTCTTACTGGCATTGTGGCTTACTATTGGCTCTGTTTCCCTGAGAACTGTGCCTCAGGGAGGTTTGGCTTATATATCAAGTGTAAGTAGCCTGTAATAGCTGAGAGACAGCCCTCTCATTGCTGGTAGTGCTGCCTGTGAGGAACACGAAGGTGGGGTGTACATGGGACCCCTCAGAAGTGAAAGGTGGNTCTGGCAAGATGGGAATCATGGGCTTGTAATGAAGACCTTGAACATCTTTCTAGTAACCATTTCAGACAGATGACCCATGTCTTGGCACTGCAAGAAAGAGGCTATTATGATANCACAATGAAAATTTGAGTACCTGGGGCTGTACCAAATGGGGTGGCTGCCTCCCATCAGCTTCAGCTANTCAGCACTGCCTCTTCTGTCTTTCATCTGTTTTAACATTAGCACTCTTCTAGTATCCAAAATTTGACTGTAGAGTTTACAATCTACTCTCTAGTATACACTAGAGTACACTATTCACATATGCTACCTAATAAAGTTGACATTGNAAATTGCTCATATACAAAGCAGAGAGATTATATTTGAGGAGAATCTTGGCTGCAAAGACATNTTATGGTGTCTCCTTTGGTGCTTTAGGTACACTTATNTGGTTTTCCACAATCCTTCTTGCATTCACCTGTTGATAGACACAGCTACTCACTTGAGGAATACAAGCCCAGGTTTCCCAGCTTCCTAAGACTCCAGCTTAGCTAAGTTGCCTTTGCAGTGTCTTGTGGCTGTCACAAGCTGTCCTTTAACCCAGACTTCCTATAGAAAGTCAGTAAATCCCAGGCAGACACCATGGATTTGGATAGATCCTCTGGCTCAGGACTGACCCAGCTAGCATCCATGGCAATCTGATGCAAGGATTTGAAACCCTGATGGGTAGGAATGGGGAAATCCAACTCAGCCCTCTAGTGATGAATGGATCTTCAAGGTCCTTGAGTTTATAAATGAATGAGGCAAACGGAAAACATTTTCACAACTCAATTCACGCACTAACAAACTAACATAACATTCTTTCATTCATGATGCTAATGAGGAAATGGGGCATTTCCTTGNCTCACTCATAATGCTGAATAAGGAAAGGNGGCGTTTGCCTGGTCAGAATGGGTATGTTCAAANCATGAGTATCTTCCCTCTTGGAAAGGTTCATCTTTAGGAGCAAACTCCATTTCCACTGACATTCTATGCCAATTGTTTTTGAGCCTTATTATTCACACTATCCCTGTTGCCTCAATTAGGACAGAGAAAATAGTAGTAAATAGACAAGAAATAGAAAGGAAAAAGTTCNGCCCTTGGCTGAGCTACTCGCTAGGGCTTTGTTTCATTCACTTAAATCCTCAAAGAGTCCATCTTTCCAATCTGTAATGGGGTTGAGTTTACTNCCTNACTTTTCTATGTTCTACCAAGAGACTCTGCTTAAAAGTCAGTTCTCATGAGTATCTGTCAGAATATCATTTGATAAAGACNTTCAGACAGACACATTGCCTCCAATAAATAGCCATTTGTGGTATCTGAAGCCAGGGAAGGGATTTTCTTCCCTATCAGTTGAATTCCTCTTNCTCTGGCTTCTGTACAATCAGGTGTTCTCTGCTCCCTGATCTGAATGGGCATCTGTCACCTGTGCTTGCNTTTGTCCATGTTCTTAGTTGCATTCTGGTGTTGTATAAATGAAGTTGCCTTTGGTGCATATGGCAGCCTTGGTGGAGGTATCTGTCTGTGAATGCTGCATGTCATACACTGCATAAGCCATGCCTGACGGCAAGGAAACACAAAAAATATACAGTGGGCCACACTGTTCCCACCCGATTAACTGAAGATCCTTTCAAAGACATTGTTTCGCTGGAAGCTCACACACATTTCTTTTTTGAAAGCTCATTGTATATTTTGTTTATAAAGCACCGGTTTGTGAATATATGTTAAGCTGATGTGACTAGCTGAGCAAGTATTTTTGGTTTGGTTTGGTTTTTAAATGTACTTTGTTTTCTGGCCATATGGCAGCAGCTTCCTCGGAGGGGAATGGTAAGTTAGAACGCATTTAGCCAAAGAAATGTTAAGCCAGTCCTTGACCAATTCTGTAAACACTAAAATGCACCGTTGACATACGAGCATCGGGATGTGGTTTTAGTGAGTTGAAAAAGGACAGGAACTGTCTAATAAGATATATTTGAATGTTTCAAGAGAGTACAAAATCATGTGACTTTTGCTCAGTGTGCTCAAGTGCACACACACACATACACACACATACACACATGTACACACACACACATACACATATACATTATTCTCTTTCACTTCCTCACTCTGCATCCTTTCTCTTTTATTTTCCTTGTTCTTACACTTTTGAAGTATCTCACATTCATATACTCATTCTCTCTCTCTCTCTCTCTCTCTCTCTCTCTCTCTCTCTCTCTCTCTC
>LZPO01066931.1:21541-34121 GCA_001675575.1 Neotoma lepida
TCCAGTAGTTTTTTTAAATATATTTTCATCAATTGCAAATAGCCAACACAAAAAGGACTCCAGTTTTTGTTTTGTTTCTGTGTGTACTTTGGGGAGGGAGGATTGGTTTGGTTTGGGTTCTAGATTTTTTTTTTAAGAGAGAGAAAGAGCATAAAGTTGGGTGGATAGGGAGGTGGGAGGCTCTGGGAGGAATTGGGGGAGGGGAAAGATGATCAAAACATATTGTATGAAAAAAATTTTAAATATAAAAAAAGAAAAATAGGAAAAAAATAGCACACTAGGCTAATGGTTTGCACACCAAATATACCNAATGAACTTGAATAAAAATATTTTAAAGCTTTTTGAAAAGATTCAGAAGTTAAAATATATATATATATTTATGTATAAATGCAAACCTTTTAGCAGAAGCAAAGGCATTGCGTTTAACTTGATTCTCTAATCTGCAGGAGTGGATAATGTGGTGGGTGGGAGGAATTAAAACTTGAGGTCTTTGGGTACATGCAAATGGTCTGCAGCCCCCTGTGTTTAAAGGAAGTAGAAGAGGAGACACTGTAGATATAAAGAATTGCTGTGAGTAGCATACACTCTGGAAGGCTGGTCTCTGAGGTAACTTCCTCCCAGGCCGGAAGTGCTTGATGAGGATATATATCATTCTTTACAGGCAAATTAACCTACATCCTAACCTCCCCTCAGTCTTCATGCTATGCTCACGTGAACTGTTGAGTTTCTGTTCTGCTGACTGAGTAACTGGGCCCAGGAAGCCATGAATTACACACTGCCTGCTGCTTTGGATCCCTGCTTTGACTGACTGACTCTTCTTCTTTCTTTCCCTTTGTCTTTCCACACAGGCCATGCAAGTAAAGGTACAGGTCAAATGCATGATGTGTCTTTTCTGTCCTAGTAGTAGAGGTGCCAGGCTCTGACCCCCTCCACACTGTGGTCACCATGGGGGTGGGACAGATGGATTTTCCAACCTGTGGGTCCCCAGGGAAGACAAGTGCCTGTCCAAGAATGAATGGATGGGGAAGCCATGCAAGCCTTACTTTAAGGGAGGTCTCCTTGCTATTTCTGCTCCCTCCCCCCAGATGCCTTCTCTCCTAGTTTGGCAGCCACCATACTGACAGAGATAGGGAGGACTGCCAGGGCTTGGGAGCTTCAGAGCCTCACTCTACTGCCATGACACCAGGTTCACACTTCTAATTTCTGTCAGTGGCCCCAGCCCTCTCACACTGTACATGTTCTGCCTCTGATTCAAGCTCCCATGATTCGAGGAGAGTCTCCCAGGGACTGAACTCAAGTTTGAAATCAGCAGATAACCTTAAGCTTTTGCACAAAATGTACACGTGATGGAATAAGTTTCCAATTGTTCCTGAAGTTTATGTAGACAGTCTTCTCTTTCTGTTCACTAATAAGTATCTAATGCTATTGTTCCNAACCCTCTGACCCAAGGTATGTGGTGGAGAATGGGAGTCATGTAAGAGCCAAGTTACATGCAGCTCACAGAAAAGAAAAATGNAGCCTTGGCAAGATAGACTTGCACCTAGGTGATGTCTCAGATGCTTTCTTATTGTGTGACCTCAAAAAACTCAAGATCCCTAAGCATCATGTTTTCATTCCTAAACTATTTCAAGCTTGTTCTGAGGACTAGAAATGCTCTATTTATGTTTCAGGCACATTGACGTCATACATGTAACAGTTATGATTAGAAATGATACAGGCAAAATTAAGCAGAGACTGAGAAATCATTTAAATTCCATATCAAATCCACAGTTACATTTTGGCATATTTACCCATGTGCTGTGTTACCCATGTGTTACTATTCACATTTACACATACATAATACCATGTAGTTCATATGTATGTAGACAGATTTCATCCTTAATGGATAGTTTAGGTGATGGACGACAGGTGGGTTTTGCCGCTGGAATTCTCCACTTGATGGTAGAACNCAGAAGGAACCAAGGAAGCTCAGGGAGCAACAGAACTTGCAGTGTCTTGTGTGAAGCAGCCTTCACATTCTGCTGTTCTAGTATNTGAGAGGTCTCTGGTTCTTAGCATCACTTCTTTCCTCCTCGTGTGGTACTGCTCTCCTGACTTGCATCCTGGGGCTCACTTGTGGTTTTGGAGTCCTGGGGACACAATGCCTCTGCAATTCCCTTTCATTAGACTGATTTCCAAATGGTAATATAACCACCTGAAAGTGCTGCTTGCCTAGCCCAGTAGGGTATCACATTTTCAATTGGTGTCGTTCAGCATTAGGAGTTTATTTCACACATTGGAACATAGTCATTGGTCTCTAGAAAACACATGTCGAGGGCTTTGGAGTTGGTTCGGTGGTTAAGAGCTCTTGTTACTCTTCCAGAGAACCTGGGTTCAGTTCCTAGCACCTGCAGGGTGGTTCACAACCATCTGATCCAGGGGATCCGATGCCCTCTTCTGACCTCTCTGGCACCAGGCACACATATTGTACATATACATGATGCACATACATACAATACATACATGCAAAACCCTCATGTAAAATAAAATAGATATAAAAAATAAAAGGAAAAAAGAAAATGTGTGTCTCATAAATGGGCCTGAGGTGCCACTTCTACAGGAGGTAATAGGGACACAGAGCTCTGTATGCATGTCATTGTAAACTACACTACTGCTACTGCATTTTAGCAGACACACTCTGCTAAACCAGTTTTCCCTCACCATGGGCCTTGACTAATTTCAGGCCACAAAGCCCTCCCTACTAGTATCAGCTGCTTACTCAGCTGAGGTAAAGTCTATCAAGCAGAGTACCACGTGGTCAGCATTGCTCTTCCAATCATAGCATCGTAAAAGCAGGTTGTTATAGCATCTTGTCTCCTGAACCTACCCAGACTACCACATGCTATGCTATGGGTGCTAAGTGCTTTCAGTTGCTTGTTTGGAACCTACCATCGTCCATAGTGAAGCAAGTTGGATTTCTCTCTTACACTTCCCACTTAGAACCAGGTATGTGTTTTATACCTGTAATCCTGGAAGTAGAGAGGCTGAAGCAGGATTTGCACAAGTTCAAGGCCAGCATGGACTACATAGTGAGACCTGTTTCAAAACAACAAAACTGCAACTACTTCCACAACCAAAACAAAACTCAGAAAACAGCGACACTAATACTTAGCTGAATGAACTCTGAAAAAAAGAACAAGGCATGAACAAAACAAAACTCTCATCAGCTGGAGCGATGTCAGCAGTTAAGACCACTTACAGAGGAGCCCAGTTCAGTTCCCAGCACCCACCTCAGGCAGCTTACAACATCCTATAACTCCAGCTCCAGGGGATTAGCTACCCTCTTCCGGCCCCTATGGATACTGCCCTCATGTGCACATACCCACACAGAGACACATGTAAGTGCAAGTATGCAAAGTTAAAAATAAAACTAAAGTTAAAAACTCCCATAGGGTTAGGGAGTCCCTTTATTTCATGTATAGTTTTTCTTATACCTTCGTCCCAGCCAGATCTTGAAGCAGTCCTACTGTAGATTTTCATAGAAGAATTTGTGTTGCCCCATGGTGGATGGAGAGGCTATGTGGAAGGCCTGTTCTGTCAAACACCAGCTTCAGCCCTGGAAACAGGCTGCTGGTGCTGTGCTAGCCCTGGAAACAGGCTGCTGGTGCTGTGCTAGGTGCTCTTCCACATTTCAGCTGGGGCCCAGTGGTAGGGAGCTGTTCTTCTTTGGAGTTATTTTACCTGTTGTAAAAAATCATTCTTTTTGTTGTGACTGTTGTCCATTTGGTACAGAAGCGAGTAAGCAAGCACTATGGGTGTCTGTGCTTGTGTGTCNAGCTACTGTGNTTTTGTGTGCATGTACAGAAGTGAAGGCTCGGGGTTGGGCTGGTCTTTCATGACCATCTGCTTTGTTTTCGCTTAACACTTTTTTTGTTTTTGTTTTTCTACTGTTCTTTGAAATGTAGTAAGGCCCAGCCTGTACGGACAGGGCCTCAAGGAAGCAAGCTACCCCTGAGCTGAGGCAGTTCCTTTCAGAGAGTCACTGAGCCCTTCTCTTTATTTCAACATCATCTCCTAGTCTGGAGGACAGGACCAGGAACGGAAGAAGACAAAGAGGCGAGGAGACTTGTATTCCATCCAGACCTCCCTCATCGTGGCTGCTCTCAAGAAAATGCTGCCCATTGGTCTGAACATGTGTACTCCAGGCGACCAGGAGCTCATCTCTCTTGCAAAATCACGATACAGCTGTGTAAGCTGCCTGTGTGGGTGGGCTGAGTGCAGAGTGTGGGCTGTGGGGAGTGGATGGTACTCAGCCTCTAAAGGAGTGGTCCTCTGAGGGGTCGGGTGGGGCTGAGGGAAAGGTATGCACTTTGTAAAGCTGTCCGGGAGTCAGTAACTTGGAGTAAGTCGCCTTCGNTTCTCCCCTTTTGTTCTTCTAAGAAAGATCCCAGTTAAATTGTGCACTGTCCATCCATACTTCCTGAACCCTATTTTGCATTTCCACAGTGATCCCTAGGAATAAAATTTAGTCTCTTTCTACAGAGGGACACTGATGAAGAGGTCAAGGAACATCTGCGGAATAACCTACACCTGCAGGAAAAGGTGATGCTTCCTCTCCCAGGCTGCCCTGCTGGCTGTAGGACCAGTCCTCCTTACTCCTGGTGTTTGTCTATCTGACTGTTAAAACTGCTATGCAGCCCAGGCAAGCCTCAAAGTCCAGACCTTCCTGCCTCAGGCTCCCAAGTGCTAAAATTACAAATGTATACCACCCCATGCTTTGCTCGTGTTTTAATTTTTTTTTTCAAGACCTCACTCTGTAGACCAGGCCCTCACAGAGATCTGCCTGCCTCTGCCTCCTGAGTGCTGGAATTAAAGGCGTATCCATGCACCACCACCACCTGNCTTTTTTNAAAAATTTATTTATTTATTGTTTTGCCTCTGTAAGGGTGTCAGGTCCCTGGAACTGTAGTTACAGACAGTTATGAGTTGCCTNGTGGATTCTGGGAATTGAACCTGGGTCCTTTGGAAGAACAGTCAGTGCTCTTAACCACTGAGCCATCTCTCTAGCCCCTTTCTCATGTTTTAAAATGTATTCTAAGAACTGTTTAAATTGCTACAAATGGGAGGCAAAGGCGTGAGGATCAGGAGTTCAAGGCCAATGTTGGTCATGATAGCAAATTTGAGCACAGCCTGGGCTACAGAAAGCTCTGTCGCAGAAAAACAGAAAGAACGAACGAAAGAAAAAGGTTAAACACCACAGCTGTGCCTTTAGTTATTGTTCAGTCTTTGCTATGGCAAAGAGGCCTCTGATAAGTGTATGTCATACTTTTTACTAAATGAACATCAAACCACTGCAGAAGGCGTTTGGATTAAGTCTAGAAATGTATTGACTACAAGGTTTGTTGAACAGGGAAAGAGTCATTTGGGAGGACATTTTAGCACCTTCCATCCTGGAAATCTTTTGTAACAAAATAAGGCTGTGTCATGGGGAAAAAAAAAAGAAGAAGCAGAAGCAGAAGCAGAAGCAGAAGCAGAAGCAGAAGCAGAAGCAGAAGAAAAGAAGAAGAAGAAGAAGAAGAAGAAGAAGAAGAAGAAGAAGAAGAAGAAGAAGAAGAAGAAGAAGAAGAAGAAGAAGAAGAAGAAGAAAAGAAGAAAAGAAGAAAGCAGCAGCAGCAGCAGCAGCAGCTCAGGAGTTCACCATTCTTAGCTATAAGTTCAAGGCTAAGCTGAGCTGCATGAGANAAGAAGAAGAAAATGAGAGCTAGAATTTAAAGGCAACTTGAGATTTCTCTAATTCTTTAATTCTGAACAGCTCTGTTTTTAAGGTATATTATGCCCTAACATGAGAGTGAAGAAAGACAAATATACTGATTCTCTCCCTCCAAATGTATAGCAGTGGAAGATAAAATACTCTGGGAAAAAAAGCAATAACAAAAAAATCCCAACTGCCCAAAAATAAGAAGCTCTAACTCTTAGCAGTGCGGGTGTTATGGGAGCCCACCAGAGATGACCACTCAGANACAGTGTATAGCCAATTTTTCAGCCAGCTAGGACCACATCCAAGTGTGTCCAGAAGAGGGATTTTTAAAGGCAGAAACCATATCCTGACATCTCACTCTGAAGCTCCAGGGAGCTTTGCAAAAGCAAGCAGTTTTAAGCAAGCAGTTTTAACAGAAACTAAGCTAAGCCCTTAGCTGGAGGGGGTTCCATACAAACAGGCAGTTTAACAGACACTAAGATAAGTTAGCTAGGACATCCTGACTTTGGGTTCCTAGAATAGAGTTGAGTACTTTTCCGTGGAATTCTTCATCACAGAGATCAAACCCTAGTTAAACCTGAAATGGTCTCAGCAAGAATCCAAGATGGAGGAACCTTTGCACTATTTTGCCCTGTCTCAAGCCTCCTGGAAAGAACTCAGGTGCTCCAGTTAGATATATGCCTTAGGGCTGGAATTCTAGTAACTTTATNCTGTCATAGATGCAGGGTGTGAGACTGGAATAAAATTAGCTTTGGGCCAGAGAAACTCATGTGTCTGCTTCAGAGACAACAGTGAAACCACTTGGAGGGTCTCTACTTACTAAAATGTGGGTGGAAAGCAAGTAAACAAAACCCTTCCTGAAAATGGACTCAAAAGATTCAGAATATGTAAGGCAATGTGCCAAGTAAGTAACTCAAGCAGTAAGGAACTAACAGAAAGGAACTTAAATACAAATACAGTAAAAACATTCAGACAAAAAAAATAATCAGAACATTCTTTAAATGGAGGGAAATGGGTTTGACAAAAAAAAAAGGATAGCATAAGGATTATAGAGATAAATAATCTTGCAATTTAAACCTTAATCTATGGGCATAAGTTATAAGGTAGGCATAGCCAAACAGAGAATTGATGAATTGCTTTACGGAAATCATCCAAAATGTAGCACAAAGAGAAAAAGGGATGGGAATATAAAGTTCATATATAGCATTTATATGTTGTAGGAATAAGAAAGGAAGCATGGGGCTGAAAAGATGGCTCAGCAGTTAAGAGCACCTGCTGCTCTTCCTGAAGACTCAAATTTGGCTTCCAGCACCCACATCACATCAGTCAGCTCACATGTACTTATAACTCCAACTCCAGGGAACCCAGCTTGCTCTTCTGGCATCCACAAACACCCAAACACGTGTGNCATATACTCACAGAGTTATACACACATACACATAAATAAAAATATAACGTATTTTTTAATATAAGGGGGGGAGGGAAAGGAAAGGGGAGGAAGGTGTGAGAGCCAAGTTTTAAGTTTTAATTTCTGTGCCTTAGAGATCCACGAAACAAAAATGCCTCTGATCTGCAAGCCCCTTGCCCAAGGACAGATAGTTCCTGAAATGCTGGAGGCTGTTGTTTATGGGAGATAACAAGCCACATGTTTTGACTCCCCTAAACAAGTTTGTTTGACCCATCTGCACTGATGTGTTTGATCACATATGGGTAGGAGGTTCACAGCTAGAGGTACATTAGGATGTATGCTTGCCCCTAACTGGACCTGATGGGANGTGCAATGAATTACGGGTTTTCCTTCTAAAGCCACTGCAAACTATGATTCTGTGCCATTTCCCAGGAACCTGGGTGTGGACCTGGCCAGAGCCCATCCACCTGGCCAGTATTCAGTTAAAACTTGCTTTAAATTTGGCTTTAAACTGTGGTAGTGGTCTTATTCTGGATCGGTGGGCATAACCAAGGAGAAAAGGAAGTATAATTAAATGAGTCTTATCATATAGAACTTCAGCACAAGAGGTACAGAAATTGCTTATCTCATGGATGTGCTTCAACTTTCAGTCCGATGACCCAGCTGTGAAATGGCAGCTGAACCTCTACAAAGATGTTCTGAGGAATGAGGAACCTTCTAATCCAGAGACGACGGTGGAGCGTGTGCAGAGGATCTCAGCAGCTCTCTTCCACCTGGAGCAGGTATGGAGGTTTGCTCTGAGGAGTGAGTAAGCAAGACTGCCCTGGAGGATAGAAAGTTCTTCCCAATTGCTGCAGGCCTCTTGAGGCATCCAAGGTCACCCCCGGTCACCCCCTGTCACCCCCTGTCACCCCCAGGTGTTGCCTGGTGCCTCAGAGCTGTATGTAGCTCCTTCAGCTTTCCCTTGCGCTGTTTACAAGTTCTCCAAAACAGCTTTTTCAGTCGTTTGCCGTTTGTATAACAGCAATGAACATCCAGTCGCATTTGGGGAAATGGAAAAAACACAGGACCTTCACACAAGGATGACTTCCTGCTGGGGACATGTTTGCTAACTTCAGTTGCGAAACCAAAATTATCCTAGAGTTAAGATGTCTGAGCTACTCAATCTGCCACTCAGANGGGCCTACTGTGTCCCTACTTATGTGACTTCTTCTTAGGTGGAACAGCCTTTGAGGTCCAAAAAGGCTGTATGGCACAAGTTGTTGTCAAAGCAGCGGAAACGAGCAGTGGTGGCCTGCTTCAGGATGGCTCCTCTCTACAATTTGCCCAGGTAGGGGCCCCATCATCATTTTCTGCCAGGGAGCCAGTGATAGGAATTAAGGTGTCGTCCCATAGCTGAGCTCTCTATGGCCCTCAAACTTGATCCTAACAGTAGAAATTGGGGTCCTTGGCTCATGGCACCTTGCAAACTGCATAGTATAATGGTCTACTAAGAAATCAAGGTAAGTATAGAAGCAGGTGAGATTGCCTCATCCTGGGCCTTCACAACCTCCCAGCACTCAATAAGGCTCTCTGCTTTTGCTGAGATAGGAGTCTTTGTGAGAACATAAAGGCTTCTGGGAAAAGGGAGCTGTTTTCTGAAGTACCTTAGCCCAAATTCCATCATTTCTCTGCACAGGCACTAGGTGATATGACAAAATTTACTCTTCTTCAGCAGAGGCAAACTGTAACCCCAGAGTCCTTCATCACAGTGTATTTACCATCAAGATGAAGAAAGGGGCAGCTAGTTGCAGGGAAAGGGGCAGCTAGTTGCAGGGGCACATGCCTGTAATCCCAGCTCTCAGGAGGTGGAGGAGGATCATGAATGTGAATTTAGCCTGGGCCACATAGCAAGCCCTTGTCTAAAACAAAATGAGGAAGAAAGGCTAAAGAGACCCAAAGAGGCTAGACAGAAGCACAACGTACTTATCTTGTTCTTTTGTACTTTGAAGTAAAAATTATGTGAAATTTTGAGGCTTTTTTTTTCCTGCAAACTGTGTAGCATATCTTCTGTCAACATAAGGAAGGGAATCTGTATTAGTCTGATTTCTATTACCACAAAATACCTGAGGCAAACTGACTTAAAAGAAAAAAACGTTGATTTTAGTTCATGGTTTCAGGGCCTTTAGCCCATGGTCACTTGGTGCCATCATTTTCAGTCTATGGTGAGGGAGAACATCATGGGAATGAATGTGCAATAGAGCAAAGCTTCTCACCTGACAGGAGTGAGGAAGCAGAAAGAGGGGTAGACCAAGGTCCTAATATCCCTTCAATGGTGTGTCCGGGTAGACCAAGGTCCTAATATCCCCTTCAATGGTGTGTCNGGGTAGANCAAGGTCCTAATATCCCCTTCAATGGTGTGTCCCAGTGGNCTTGCTCCTACTACTAGACCTCGACTTCTGAAGGGTCTACCACCTCCCAGTAACATCAAAGACTGACGACCNATCCTTCAATGCACAACCTTTGGAGGGCGTTGAAGATCTACCCCACAGTAATATCAGTAAGAGGCAGGGCCTGTACTGACTACTAGAACTGTCTCTGCATGCCTGGTGATAAGACAACTTCATCCTGCTCTAGACACANTGGAGAATATGTGAGGCAGGTCTGTAATCAGTCTACAAAGCTGGTGACTGAATAACAATGTTTAATTTATCAACCTCCCAGTCTCTGGGAACAGCNTCACCAAGTCATGGAAAAACAACTGACTTGGACAAAAGCATTCTGCATCCTATACAACAGTATGTTTCTTTAGAATATGAGNCCAGGGATCATCCTATGCTTGGCCTTTGCTTTTGTCTAATGGGGCATCTTGACCATTATTTATCCAGAATATTCTGTACCTTGCCTTGAACCAGACAAGTCTTCCCTCTTAGGGTCTTTGAAGATGGTGGGAAAATCACAGCTTCTGAGATGTGCACCTGCTCCACAGGGCCTCTCCCATTTGCTTTATTTGGAGGGGAACGAAGCAACATTAAATCAAGTAGAATTCATGAATAAAAAGATGAAAATAAAAGCCAGCCATAGGTACAAGGGATGGTGAAGTCCTCCTCGCATAAAGGTGAAGTTGATAATGTGAAAGTGTGTACAATTTTTATTTCTTTTCGAGAAATAATGAAAGCACCAGAAAATGTTCACCATCCTCTCTTAGTCAGAACTCCTGCCTGAGGATGTAGCATGAAGTACTGAGCTCTAAAAACACTTGTGCAGGGCCAGGCCAGCCAGGGAGAAATCATCCCTCTCCAAAACAAGCATTTTTTTTTAATGATGTTAATACCATCCCTTGCTATCTGAGTACTCTTTCAGCATTCCTACACCTGTATGTCAGAGTAGTTCACAGAACCCCTGTAAGGAGGCATGGCATCCTTAAGCCAGTTGCTCTAGAACAGCTGCCTGGGTTTTCTTTCTAGCATGAAGAACTGTGAGTCAATTTTGTAACAACCAACTCACCAAGAAGGCAATGGTGGAAGCAGCCTCCTCTTCCCTACTTTGTGACGGTCTAAGCTAATGGAATCTTGCAGANTAAATGACTGAAGGGATTAATCTGATTATAGAGATACTGTTTCTCTGGTGTTGGTGTTTTAAAGAAAACCCTGTATGTTTTCTCCAGACACAAAATTAACAATTTCTTCCTGGTCACCTTTCAACGTGTTTGGCTGGAAAAGGTTAATGAAAAAACTCAGTATGACAGACTAATACCCATTTTAATGGTAATGTAACCTGAAAAGACACCAGCTCATTCTCTGCACATGCCTCCTTTCTTGGCCATGATTTAATGTTCCCATAAGAATACATATTTTGTACAATTTTTTTTTAAGTAAAATTCTGATTGGTCAGATTTTAATGAGAGACAGCAAGGATCTGGTTCTACCAAAACATCAACCAGGACTTAATGGCCACTCTTGTCTTTTTCTTCATTCCTGTCCTGTCTTGCTACTTCCTTCACACTCAGCTGTGCTTCTATAGCTAACTTTCCAGGAAGTCATTCCTGGCTTACAGGAAGTAGCATGAGCCAGACAGACACCAGAGCATAGCCAGGATCCCAGAGGCACACAGAAGGCATGCTCACAGCATGGCATGCCCAGGTCTTGCCTTCCTAAGTAACTGCTGGAGTACCTTGCTGAGGTGTTCCTTGGCTAGGGGGAGATGGGGAAGCTGAAGTTAAGGGTTTACAGTTTGTCTGACACTAATCTACAACACAATTTCAATTGTCCTACCTGGACAGAGGACTAATCAAGAAGTGACTAAACTACCAACTGAAGCAAATATTTCCAGACTTGATCTAAGCAGCTATTTCTCACTAGAATGGTAATGTGATAAAAACCCAGTGGAACAGAATGGGGATGCTGTGTCTTGCTCTGATTATGGTGCTCAGAAGGAACTTGAGTATTTATGAGTTATAGGGAAGGAACTATGTGAGCTACTGACTGCCCTGACCAATCAGAAGATGAGAATTGTACAAAAAGTCTGTCCTGCGTACTAACCACTGACCACCCCAGCTAAGACACCGAGCCCAGCGACCCTCCTGACCCCCCTCTCACCCTTCCACTCAGGCACCGCTCTATTAACCTCTTCCTCCATGGCTATCAGAGATTTTGGATAGAAACAGAGGCGTATTCCTTTGAAGAGAAACTAGTACAGGATTTGGCTGTAAGTACTGAACGACCTGGGAGCAGACACGGGTGTGAATGGGTTTGATTTTTGTATCTGTGTTTGTATATGGTGTGAAAGTCAGGCATTCACAGAGAATGCGTGTGGTGTATCAACCTGAAAAGAACTAACTAAATTCTCAGGGTGATGCTGCCAATGGTCCTAGGAGCCAGAGGATGGAATTTCAATTAAAGGTGCTAATCATGTCCTCACCCCATCTCCATCATCATTAACAACTAATGTTTCTTAAAGTGCACAGCTGTGTCATGGGGAGTTCATGCCACCTTAAGTTTTGAGCACCTTTGGTTGCAGGAGGCCCCCTGTCCTGCTTACCCGCTGCTAAGACCCCACATCCATAACAATAGCTCTGCTGTTGGGAAGGTGCAGCTAAAGAATGGCCTTTCCTGCACCTCTTAAATGTGGCATGCAGTCTCTCTAACGGATGTCATACTCTGAAACCACTGGACGTGGAACACAAAGCAGCAGCCTCATCCTGTCTCAGAGGAAAATAAGCCCTCCCTCCTCTTCTCTGGCCAGCCTGTGGTTCTCTTTTCTCTTTACTGCTCCAGTTGCTCATTTTCTATTCTCACTTGCTTCCGACACTAATCTTCTACTGTTTCTCATTCATTCTTTTCTGTCTGCCTTTCTCTTTGAACTATCATCCTGTGTCTTTGCCCCCTCCCTCTGTTTCTTTTAAATCACTCTTCCCCGTTTTCCTTGTCTTCCGGTCCCTTGCTCCCACCCCAACC
>LZPO01066931.1:34136-46289 GCA_001675575.1 Neotoma lepida
CTCCTGTGGATGAGAAAGGTGCTGCCTTTGTTTTCCCACTTTCCTGATAGGTGTGAAGCTGGCAGCCAGGCATTTTAGCCCCCTACTGCCGAACCATTCACACAGCCTGTGTAGTTCTCACCAATTCACCAAGCACACCCACCTTGCTGACTTGGCCTCTGCCAGAAAATGTCACTGTTGCCACTAACATCAGCTACTATTTCCCTTTCTATAAAAACAGAGAAGGGACTTGGTAAGAGGAGAGCAAGTCTTGCCGCTCCTAAATAGCAGCTCTGCAGAACAGTGCAAATTTTAGGATAGAATGTGAAGCTAAAACAAAGACACACGTTTTTGTTAGGTTAAATCTAGACTAACGCTATGGTACAATTTTGAATTGGTCCCTCTTATTATAGTATTGAAATACGTCTGNCAAATTTATCAAGTCATGTTCGTACCCTGATTTTATAGACTTGTTATCTACCAATAAACATTGTGATGCTTGAAAAAAAACTAAAATAATACAACTGGACCCCAAATAGCCCCAGAGATTTGTGACTTTTGTCTCATCTTTATCTCAAGCCTGTTCTCCAGAAGAAATTCCATGTATTGTCTAGAAGGACTCTGTTAAGTAACAGCAGGGTTTCCCTCCTGAACTGGGGTGCCCACAGCTTGCATGAGTTGATTGGAGTCCGTAGCTCTTTCCCTGCGGTCAGCCATTTGCTTCCTTTTATTTCACTTAATTTAAAATTGGAATGTGTCTTTGATTGGCCGGGAGAAGTGTATCTGTCTGTACCAACCTTGCATCCTCAGGACCCCTACCCTGAAATAAGCATCTGGTAGAGGCTTCCTTTCTCTGCTTTCAGTCTGAAGCCATCTGTGCCTTGCGCTTGGCCTTCTCTTTATTCGCATGCAGTTGTATGGTGTGTGCGGGGATCTGTGCCTAAAATCTGTCTGTGTTGCTCTGTGTAGAAATCTCCCAGGGTTGAAGAGGAGGAAGAAGAAGAGACAGAAAAGCAGCCTGACCCGCTTCATCAAATCATTCTGCATTTTAGCCGCAATGCACTCACGGAGAGGAGGTCAGCATCACCATGGTGTTCTTCATGGCTTACCAGTACCTTCACATCTTCCTGCTCCTGGCGGTGGCTAGCAGTGTCTCCTGACTCAGCCTTCCTCTTCCCAGAATTCTCCTTGTTTGTTTATCCCGCCTATACTTCCTGCCTGGCTACTGGCCAATCAGCATTTTATTTATCAATCAATCAGAGCAACACATATTTACAACATACAGAACAATATCTCCATCAGGCTTCTCATCATAATACAAGACAGACTAAAAATGAAACGGCCTAAAATTGTGACTTTACTCCTAAATTACATGTCAAGCCAATGCTGGCTCAATTTTTCAGAGTCAAAGTATCCAGTTAGTTCACTAGTGCATTAAACTTGGAGTTTATATGGTTTTTAGTATTTTGTTGACTCCAGAACATAGCCTGCTAAATATTTTCTCTCTTATTTCCAGCAAATTGGAAGATGACCCTTTATACACCTCCTATTCCAGCATGATGGCCAAGGTACACCTGGGTTCTCACCACTTTGTCACAGTCTATCTTTAGATCTCTTGGGGCATATCAAATTGTCATGTGAGCAAGAAGGCTGGGGCTTGGTCATGACACAGGTTCTAGGCATCACACAACTCTTGCACCATAAGTGTGACACCTTGAGACCTTGTAGAAATAGTGGCAACTGGTGGCTGGATTCATGGTCCAGTTCTAAGGCTAACTAAATAGGGCCTTAGCACAAAGACTGTCTCTACATCTTCAGTTAGTGACTAGGAGAGGCCAGGAAGTTCAGTCTGTGTGCAGATGAAGGACACAGGCTAGACACTAGAAAAAGGTTCCAGTGTCCTAGAGGAGCCACAGTGACTACAGGAATGCCACCTAGAAGTTTGAGAAACTCTGGAATCTGAATATACATAAGAAAACTGTCCTCAGGTAGAAAAACATTCAGGAAGGAGGAGATAGATGCTGGAAAATAGGAACTCATATTGCTTTGTTCTTCTGTGTCTCATGGCCCTAATACAAAGTGACAATCTAGGGTGTACATCATAGGTTCCCAGTCTTACTTTCACAGCCTCAGTATATGTCTTAACAGGGACAAAAACTTCTTGCATTCCTTCTCATTTACAACAGAACTTTTTTAGGGAAGGGAATTCATATCTGTCCTTAAAACAGGTCACTGTTGGATATGTGAGCTCTGAGTTCTTTTTTGTTCCTTAACCCTTCAGTAATTGCAGAAATGGCATTTAAAGTAGATGTTGCCTTGCAATGATCAAAATGTTCCTAGTTTCACAAGGCGCTGAAGTCTCGAGGAGTCTATGAATGATAGCCTGCCCTTGTGAAATATTGTAGAAGCGCTGCGCTCATTAGACTCCCAATAACTTGGTTTTCTGTGTCCTCCTTTCCCCGATCCATGGAACCCAGAGTTGTCAGAGTGGTGAGGATGAAGAGGAAGAGGAAGACAAGGAAAAAACATTTGAAGTGAGTTTTCATAAAGAAATTAGAACCAGGGTCCTTGCAGGTCAATAGGCTGGGTCTTCAGAATGGTGACTGCCATTTGCTTATGAGGCTCACTGTACTGCTGTGTCCAAGTCAGCAAGTCTAGCCATGGCTCTGCCATCTGCCTGTGTGACTGACAAACAGCAGGCAACCTGTTTATCAGCAATGTCCACTCCCAACTAGGTTGGTTCTGATGGGAAATGTTTTGCTTTCATATACTGTAGTTACAGGCTGTAGAAGGACAAATTTAAATAACCAAAAATGAAAAATCAAGGACATTGGGATGACCTCTACTACTCTATAAAAACAAGTTGATAGTAGTTTTTATTTCAAGGCAGTGCAGAAGCTCAAAACTCCTAAAATTATATAATTTTAGGTTCTTGTACTCTTTGATAGGCAAAGGACCCAAAAATATAATAAAAGTGAATGCAGGTAATTACAGTTCTGGTAACCAGCTCTGACAGAACATGACTGCAGTGCAAATACAGGGACATTTCTTACATTCAGACAAATATATTCAGGTGGCCCCTCAAGCATGGTCCCTGTATAACAGAACATTGAAAACAAGCACATTTAAATCTTGGCTTGCAAGGAATCGCATGCTGGGAGATGGAAAAGCTAGAGCCCAGGAGGCAGCCAAGGAGGAACTTATCTCCAGGAGAAAGACTTACAGCTTATCAGGTAGCCTTGCAGGAGAGACTGGAGCTGAGACAGTGGTGATGGACTGGTCCAGACTTTGACCTGCACTGCTTAATTAGCTGTGTAAACCCTACCCTCATGCTTGGACCCTGAAGACTAAAACTGAGAGCGTTCGCTGGATCTTTCTGCTCCTCTTCTCAGAGTGGCCATATTGAATAAATCTCCTTTTTCTGCTCTTCACTATTAAAATGATAATAATAATAGTTTGTATTATAATACCGAAAGTGAAAACACCATGTTACCTATCAATATAAAGACTGGAAAACCCATCATTAAAGAGTGAGTAAATTATGGGTATATTCTTTGGGGAAGCTAGGTCATGTCTGAAAATAAAATGTAGAGGTTTGCTTTATTCAAAATTGTATGCATTGCCTTTCTTAGGCTATGAAAGATTCACTCTCAGTGTACCTCACCACGTTACACTTACTCAGGGGGAACATGGGCAGAAGGTAGGAATGAGGGCACTGGAGGGGNGAAGAGCAAATCTTTCTATCTGCTTCTTTTTCTAGGAGAAGGAGATGGAGAAGCAGAAAACACTGTATCAGCAAGCGCGCTTGCATGAGCGTGGTGCTGCAGAGATGGTCCTTCAGATGATAAGTGCCAGCAAAGGTGATATCCTGTTTCTAGGTAGACCCTAGGTGACTAGCACAGAGCTAACACACCATGACCTAAAGTTACATTAACAAGCCTGGAGAAAGGCCTGGAGGTATAATTTACCACCTCTATCCTTAGTGATTCAATCAAATCTTCACCCTGGCAGGTGAGATGAGCCCCATGGTGGTTGAGACACTGAAGCTGGGGATTGCCATTCTGAATGGAGGCAATGCTGGTGTGCAGCAGGTAATGTGATGTGGGGCATGGTGAAGAGTTCCTGGGGTACTTCCATTTGCCAGTTCTCAGTGATGAAGTTTGATTTGCTCCAAGAGGGTCACTCACCCACCCAGTTGCTTGGCTGGTGTTTGTCCTTAGTGGCCAATTATGTCAGAGTAGATGGGAACACAGATGAAAACAACCGCTGGGAGTCTGTATGCAAGTGTGTACTTAATAAAGAGGTTTTTTTGTTGTTGTTGTTTTTTTTTTAACCTAGGATTAAAGGAACAAGACATTGCATTTTCCCTCAGATTTTCCTGCAGAATTATAAATCCTCAGAGGATGATGTTTTTGAAGCCTCTGGTGTTTATTTCAGCCCTTTAACTTGTGAGCTGCTTTACCACACGAGTAATTCGCATACTGCCCATTCTTTCACTTATTCCCTATTCATTAAACAGTGACTTACTGATTGCTCCCAATGCCTGCTTCTGCTGTAAAGGCTGAAGTTATTACAGTGAGCAATACAACTAAGTCCTCATTTGAGAAGTCACATTGGAGGATTGTTGAGTTCATGGCCAGCTTGGGCTACATAGTGAGTGAGACTCTGTCTTGTAAACCCAAGGGTCAGAGATATACCTCAGTGACAAAGCACTTGCCTAACATGAACAAAGCCCTGTATTCAATTTCTCAGACCACAAAATAAAACAGCAAAACCTCCTATCTCAATGATGACTTTCTAGTGAGCATAAAATGAGACATCAGTGTGCAGACAGCNACTAGTCACTCAGTGTCTGAATTGGAACTGGTTGAAAAATGTAGGCATGCATGAGTAACTCCTGAAGCAGTGATTCTCAACCTGTGGGNTGCAACCCCTTTAGCAAACCTCTGTCTCCAAAAATATTTACATTATGATTTATAACAGTAGCAAAATTACAGTTATGAAGTAGCAACAAAAATAATTTTATGGTTTGGGATCACCACAACATGAGGAACTATATTAAAGGGTGGNGGCATAAGGAAGGTTGAGAACCTCTATGACCTGAAGCATCTCTGTGCACAAGAAAGTGAAGTCCAAATAGAACTTTAATATTCATAAAGGTATATCCCAGAGCCTTTGCAAGTCTCTGAATTCATAACTATCTTACATATAATGTTTTCTTAGTCTTTAAACCTTTCCAAGCAGATTTTCTCATTAAGAATTGTTATTTTTCCTTCTGATTTACTTTCTTCTCTCTTCCACTACCACATATCAGCTAACTAACTNGCAGCAAGGTCTTTTTTAATATACAAAAATTTTATGTCACAAAAAAATTCCTCCTTTCTAAAAGCTGAGACCATAGAAACAAAGTAAACATTTCTGTGCTTTCAGCCAGGCCCATTGCTGTCTGAGGTCTTCCTATAAACACCACTCACAGAACGAGCAGTTGAGATTGGACCTCAGCAACAATAAACATTACAATGTCACCATCCTAACACCCATCCAAAACAGTAAAGACTTTAAACAATAAATCCACAAATGTCAACAGTCTACTACACTGTACTGAAATAGGAAAACAATAAGCCTTTATACAATAGAATCTGACTTCCCAAGTAGATGGTTTGACTCATGCACATTTTTTATTGTTATTGTTACATGTATGCATTCATATAAGCATATAAATACAACCTGCTGAGTCCATTTAGTGTTGCCCAAATGTATGCTTTTAGGGCTGACCACTTGATACTGGATCACCTCTCAAGGGATTCATCCTTGGGGAAGATTGATTCTCNCTCATCAATCGCCTGTAGTTATTAATTGTCTGTAGTTCTTCATCTAGGGATGGGACTTTCTTTTCCCCCAAACAGATTGGCATGTCATCTGGTGGTGATATTGTTCAGGCCTTGTTTGTGCAACCTATTGTTGAGATGTCATGGGTGCAGTTTCCCTGTACGGTAGAGAAGACAGTCTTGTGCTGACATCCTGGTCCCCTTGCTCTTACAGTCTTTTGGTCTGTTCTCAGATGTTCCCTGACCTTGGTGGAGAGGTTATATTTTCTTAGCTTCACCAATAATCCTGAGATGGAGCTCTAAATCTGTGTTTGTGTGCTTCTGGGGCAGGGGATTTGCCATTTCTCCATGGATTAGGAAGATCATCGGTTGTGACAGTTTTCATTGCTTCCCTCTAAACTGTGTCTCCTTTGCAGAAAATGCTAGATTACTTAAAAGAGAAAAAAGATGCTGGATTCTTTCAAAGTCTTTCTGGTCTTATGCAGTCTTGCAGGTAAGTATGGGGAAACCACTCAATATTCTTAAAAACAATTAAAGATAAAGGGAGACGGAAAGAGGTATACAAAATGAGCTACCTTACCATGAAATTGTTGAGAAGATTCAGCAGTTGCNTACCTTAAAATCCTAGAGAGTGTTCACTAGCCTTCAGGATTACTTTCAAACAACATTAAGAGAAGAAATAATCCTCCTCAGCCACAAACATCATTCCCTGTGCTGTGGTCTATCATTGCCTCCCCTCCCCTCCTGTCTCTTATACACATCTAGATGTGTATAAGAGACAGCCTCCCCTCCTCTGTTAGTTTCCTCAACCATGCATACCTCCAAAAGTGAAGTCAAATAAATAATGGAAAAGAGGAGGAATACCTCACTCTGACTGAAGGCTGTTTTCTTTCGAGCCATGAGACAGCTTGTAATCTTTTCCCCTAACAATCCTTTGATGTTGAATGGGTATTTGGTAAGCATATACTTTGGTATATCCATTTTGACAGAGGTCTATCCTGGCATGGGAACAAAATTTTGATCCAGACTAAAAAGCAAAGCATCAAATTATCAGTAGATCTTACCCATTTGTAAGCTGCCCATCATGGTTGAACCCACTTTTAAACAAATATCAAAAAGTCCTGAAGTCACCACACTAGCTCATTTTTAAAATGAGCTAACATTCTAAAAGTGTCAGAAACCGAAGTTACAATTACTTAACTCATTTGCTTCCAACTATCAAGACTTAAGATATAACATGATGTCTTCCATTTGAAAATTTGGAGGATGAACATCCTTTCAGTAGACTTCAAAATCTTGCCAAATAAATCAATTGTACCCTGAGGCAATAAGGAGACTATCTGAGCTGCAGCACAATCCCTTGTTCTTAGTGCTCTCTTTCTCTCTCTCTCTCTCTCTCTCTCTCTCTCTCTCTCTCTCTTAGCACTAGCAGTCTATTAGTTTATCATCTCTCTCAGGAAAAGTAAGTGTAGTATTGCCAGGCCTGACTCATTGAAGATAGAATAGCCCCTATGGACTCAGGGATGGTAAAATGGAGATAACTAAGTTCTACGTTGCTCATGAAATCTCCATTAGGTCTCTAAGAGTTCTCTCAGTATGCTGCAGCACTTGATACTGATAAATTTGTTTATAATTCATTTATAATGATAGCACAGAGGGACAAGTGACATACACTTAATTGCCAGATGACTTCTCACAGAAGTTTTAAGGCGCTTTAATGGGTTTGATTATTACACAAATAATACATATCTGTAAAATACTTAAGCAGTAGGAAAATTAAAACATTCAACATGGGTGTTTAGGGATTAAAGTGAGACTTAGAAATGCATGGCACCAATTCAAAAGCAAAGCTTCAAAGCAATAAGGACCAAATGTCATTTCCTATGTTTACTTCCCACCTGCCCCATCCCCCAACCCAGCACAGCAAAATCCAAAGAGCAAAATAGTAGGATAATTTGGAGTTTTTAAGCAGACCCTTTTTTTATCCCACAGGCTGGGATGGGAAAACAACAGAGCTAGAACCTGGAGAGATGTCAGAAGAGATCAAAGAGGCCTTGTAGCTTTTGCAGAGGACCCCAGTTCAGTTTCCAGCACCCATATGGTGCCTCACAACAATCTAGAAACTCCGATTCCAGAGGATCCCACATCCTCTTCTGACTTCCATGGGTACCAGGCATGTACATGGTACATTCAGGCAAAATATTCATACACAAAAATAAATATTTTTTTAATTTTAAAAGAAAAACAACAAAAGTAACAATAGAAATTTCACCCATTTCTGTTTAAAATTGCCCCCAAATTTCAGAAGTCATGAGTCCCCAAAAAGGAAAAAAAAAAGAGTGCCAATATCTCTCTAGTCTACAACCATGTCCTCTGAACACCGGCAGATTAAAGCTAATGTCAGTCTTCACAGGCACACCCATGCATGTCCCTAAGAGCAATGCCTTGATAAAACTTTTTGCTCTAGGACACTTTTCAGACCAGAGAAGGAATTAAACTATTAGGAAAACAGAAGACTGCTTACTTGGAAGTAATCTGATCCCACCGTGTTCTCATTCCCAGCCTGGGTGGTGGTACCGGAGCTTCTCGCCTCAACAAAGTTTGACTGTAGCTAGGAAGGAAAAATGGGGACAGAAACAGATGCCAACTTTTCACAGATTTAGGGACACCAAGGGACACCATTGCACAGAAGGCTTAATCTGGCTTTTGAACAAAGCAGGAACCATAAAAGGGTGTGGCCTTTGAAGTCTTCAGAGTTTCTACCTCTCTCCTCCAATCCTCATCCTAGACACTAGGGATCACAGTTCCCTGTGATCTTNAGAAAAAGGAGCTAGAGGCNGGAAGGGAGCATTGAGTGTAGCTTAAGAAATCTCAGAAACATTCATCTCTTCCTGATTCCGGAAGGCTTTCTAAACCTTCACCCATAAGAATGGATTCAAACTGAACAGTGACCATCACCTCTCTATCCATATGACAAGGTCTGTGAGCTGTCACATCTATAAACCACAGTTCTTGGCACAAACCGAAGGGATTTGGGGCTTTTATAACCATGTTGTTATGTGTTGGTCTATTTACGATAATAAAGAGACAAAATATTCTTTGTAAATACATTGACATTAGAAATCTATTTTCCCAGTGTGGTTAGCCCTGAACTTTGTTTTCTTTTGTCAATTAAAAGTGTCCTTGATTTGAATGCATTTGAGAGGCAGAATAAAGCTGAAGGCCTGGGAATGGTTACAGAGGAAGGAACACGTAAGTAACTAATGAATGCCAAGGTCATCCCCTTCTGGTTAAAATATCAACACTTTCTAATCAGAGCCTTTGCATGTAATTTCTTTGTGTGCAAAGACTTGCTCCATTTGAGCAAAACATTTCTATCTGCAGTGTTGCTAAGGCCAGCATCCAGGCTGGATGTGTTTCTATAGTTAGTTGTAATTGAAGAAAGTTTGTTATAGTATCTATGGGTTTCTTACTTTGTATTTTCTCTTTTTCCTCTTATCACCAGTCATTGTCCGTGAGCGTGGTAAGTGTGAGTTCCTACCATGTATGCAAATCCTAAGAGATTGGATTTAATTGCTTTGGTACAGACACATCTTGGGTTTGGTGGTTGCATGTCAAGTTTAACCCATCAGTTTGATGCTTAATTAAAGAAGTGCCTTCTATCTGTAAAGCATGGATTATTATGGGCTGTGAGCTACTGACTGCTGTTGTCCTAGTTGTTCTCATTACATGATGTGTCTTGGGGCTAAACAGTTTACTGTTTGGGCTGTGTACTCTGCAACCCTGGNTCCCAATTAGTTGGGTTTATCAACATTAGTCCAAAGGTCAATTTCCAAACCCTTTTGTCATTTTTGGAATCATTTGCATTAGAAGGTTTTCCTTTTTGAGAAGTCGTGCAAATGCTGATGCATATATTATGTTTTCAAGGTGAAAAGGTACTCCAGAATGATGAGTTCACACAAGATCTCTTTCGATTCCTACAGTTGCTCTGTGAAGGACATAACAGTGGTGAGCAGAAACAACTGACTTGTCGAGGGAAATCAGCATTTGTGCCCACAGTTCTCATTCAGTTCAGTGGACTCCACTTGATTCAGATAGTTACTTTCTGTCTTAGTTACTGTTCTATGGCTATGAAGAGACACCATGACCAAGGCAACTCTTCTTTTGGAGCTTTCTTACAGTTTTAGAGGGTTGGTCCATGATCATCGTGGTGGGAAGCAGATGTGCTAGAGCAGTAGCTGAGAGCTTTACATCCTGATCCACAGGCAGCAGGCAAGGAGAGAGCAAGACTGGGCCTGACATCGGCTTTTTAAACTTCAAAGCCTACTCCCAGGGCTTTTTAAACTTCAAAGCCTACTCCCAGAGACACATCTCCTCCAACAAAGCCACACCTCCTCCAACAAGGCTACGTCTCCTAATCCTTCTCAAACAATTTCACTGACTTGTCACCAAGCATTCAAACATATGAGCCTTTATGGGGGCGCTATTCTCATTCAAACCACCACACTATCCAAGTTCATCTAGTCCTTAATAAGAAAGGTTATATAAAATGGCCATTAGACTTATGGCTGCTGTTGTTTAGTGTCACCAAGGCTAAACCATTCCTGAATCACCAGCCCTTTCATATCACCTCTTGGGTCTTACCTTATTTTATGTGTNGCAAGGTTGTCAGGGCTCAAAGTAGAGCAGGATCTGGGAGCTCCAAATGTATTATCTATGTGGGGCTTGCCACGTAGTATGCCACTTCTGCGTTTGGCTAAGAGGGTATGCCTGGCTCCCTTTGGTATAATGGTACTAGATTCTGACCCAGCACTGGTGTTCTCAGACTTTCAGAACTTCCTGAGGACTCAGATGGGCAACACCACCACCGTGAACATCATAATCAGCACCGTGGACTACCTGCTTCGTCTGCAGGTGAGTTGGAACCATAGACAATGGTACATCTCATCTACAGTTACATGAGTTAGCAANAGCTATACAGAGCCGGGGAGGCCCAGGATACAGATGTTCCTCAATGGAACTGTGTCTTGATAAACCAACCATAAGCTGGAGATACATTTCATACACCTAGCTACTGAACATCATAGTTTAGTGAGATGATACACTATAGTATTTTGGTGGTTTGTTCTTAAGATTGTGTGGCAGACCCTCNGCTATGGTTCATGGCTCCTGACTAGCATTATGAGAAAACATCACACCATAAATAGGTATCTGAAAGAACAATACTCAGAATTTCAAGTACAATTTCAACTGAATCTGTGTCACTTTTATACCATTGTTAAGTTGAAAACTTATGCATTAGACCTGCATAAGTCAGAGAATTCCTATATAGCCTAACCCTCAAAGAAGGAGTTGTATTCTATGTCCTTACACTTAGGAAAGTTTTCATTCCTAAAACATGTGTTCAAACACAAAGTGAAAGGACCCTTAATTATAAAAATATCTGTTAAAAATGCTGGGCTTCGTTTAGTGTAGTCAGCAAAGACCCAGCCATAGGGGCCAAGAAAGAACGATCAAATAACCTACGGCTANTCACTATTATCTTCAGTGGGCATGGTTCACTTTGAATGTGGTATATCGTAGTCTCCCAGGTGCTAAAGGCTGTGTGTCTTCCTTATATGTTCTTCCCTGTGGAGAAATATGTGTGTTTGAAAGGTGCTAGGGACCAGCTATCTCTGTCCATCTTCACAGGCTCCCCAGCTCCTGTCATAGCAGAGATGTAGAGATATGGGATTCCTCTTGTCCGTTGAGTTTATCTTCCTTAAATTCAGTCAGAGAAATGTCAAACTCTACTGTTTGCTTTTAGGAATCAATCAGCGATTTCTATTGGTACTATTCAGGAAANGACATCATTGATGAATCTGGACAGCACAATTTCTCTAAAGCTCTGGCAGTCACCAAGCAGATTTTTAATTCTCTTACAGAGTATATCCAGGTAGGTGCTAATGATTGCAGAGTTGACAGCAAATAGAATATTTTTAACATTCTCACTTTCTATATTCTCCAAAGAGTATTTGGATGCACATAGTGATGGGCCAATGGACTCAGCCCCAATGCTGGCATCATCTCTTATCTAGAAAAAGTAAACATTGGTATCTGTGGTCTATGAGAACCTATAGTCTATGGTCCCCTAGTGGAACCTGTTCTTGGTGTTGTCATCTTTATTTTCATTTACCTCATTATATTTTGCTTCCCTTTCTAGACTAACAGCTTTAAATGAACGAAAAATGTATTTACCTTAAAATTCTTCAGTCTAGACTATCTGATGATGTGCTAATATCTGATGATGTAAGCATGTAGAGTAAAGTAGAAAAACTATTTATAGAACTATAGAATAATGGCAAAA
>LZPO01066932.1:2867-14107 GCA_001675575.1 Neotoma lepida
ACCCCAAAACTCCCTCAGGACTGAGTAGGTGGCTCCAGTGTCCAAAAGGAAGGAGATGGGCCACCCAGCTACTATTATGATTACCCTGGGTTTCCGGTGTCAGATGGGCATGGGTGGGCTGGGAACCTGGCAGCTTCAGTCATCACTCAAAGCCAAGCCTAGGATGCCAGTCGGAAGGTGAACCTGATTTGATGCCCCCACTACCAAGTGAACGAGGGCAGTGAACAGACCAATGTCCATCTAGGTAGTACCTTGGACAAGGTCCTGGTGGTGTGGGGCCTGGCAGGGGGCAGTGCAGGCCCGAGCCCAGTGACCTCATCTACCATATTTAAAGCAGGGACCCAAAGGCTTTTGTGGAGCTGGTTGCATTGTGTGTGCTAGCATTTGGCAGTTTTGTTTTTGGGCCTTCTCATCTCTCCCATGATACACCTTAAATGCCACTGCCAACAGTCCTGCCTGTGGGGTTAAGGGGCTTCTCTCCAAACGTTTAAACTTAGCCCTGATATTGGGGAAACTCTGTGAGACAAAATGGGTCATAAGTAGCTGCCTGCCCTCTGGGCTTTCAAGTTCTAAGCTGGTATATTGAAGGAGGGTCTTTGTAAGCCATTCTAGGAAATGACATGGATTTTCATCCTTATCCTGGATTATAGTTTTTAGCTTCTGTTAGTTTACTGGCTTTAGGGCAGTTTTACAGAGGCCTGCCAGAAGGCAGGTGATAAATCTATCCCTGGCTAGAGACCTGCCATGGGTGTTATAATCCCAATGTGGGTCCTGATCAGGAACCACCTTGGCCTCTGGTGGGTGTGCTGGGTTGATTTGGTGTACCTCATTGCATGCATTCTTGCCTGTTCCCAGATGCACCTGCACACCTCAGGAAGTAGGTTATTAGCAAGTATCGTATATACATCATGAAAGGTGAGACTATAAGATTGGATAATTGATTGGAATTGTTTAACAAAGGAAGAAGAATTAGAGGTATAGGAACCCAGTTTCTTTTCTATCTGAGAGAATTCTGAAAGAGAGAATGGGACATGAACATTTACCAGTGCATCCATCCTGGCTACCACTCACAAAGGAAGAATAGTCTGAGGGTTGGCATGGCTGGGGTCAGATTCCTTAGCAGTTCAAGAGCAGGTAGGGGGAGGTGTGAAGGTTGGAGCCAGAGTCGAGCCTTTAGAAGCGCCCAGTACTGGAGGAGAAGAGGAAGCCAGAGGAGGAGCTGATGGNGCAGTGGGAGCCCTNGGAGCAGGGGTGGGAGNGGCAGCAGAAGCAGGAGNNGGAGATCAGAANGGTGGAGGTTCATTTGCAGGGTCCAGAGTCAGAGGTTCCTCAGGTTCAGAGTTCATAGCTAAAAGCACATGAGCAGGAGAGAAGGAATGGAGAAGGGAAGATTTAGAGCTTAGATAGAAAAAGCCTGAATATAGGGCAACTCTTTCCATTTGACTTTTCCCTGACAAAAGTTAGATAGTCATGGCACCAAATGTTTCTTTTTTGTGGCACTCTTACCCAATGAGGAAAAGTTATGAAGCACAACAAACCCACTATTAAGAGTTTTATTAGGAGGAAAGGGAGACAGGGTGTGGACAGGCCTGCTGGAGAGACATGTGAGGAGAAGGCAGAGGGTACATGGGACCCACCTTTTGAGGACTACCCTGCACATGTGCACATGGATCCACGTGGCTACTCCACACATGCACATAGATTACATGGTCATTCTGCACGTAAATTACATGACCATGGAGCACACGGATTTAAGTAGGACTTATGACCTGGAAATGACTGGGCTGAAGTGACTAAATGTCTCACCAGAGCATGAGCAATCATGGGGTGTGGCTGGAATTCCTATCAGTCACCCTCTAAGTGCTGGATTTATAAGCTTGTGCCACCATGCTTAAGTTTACTCGGTACTGAGAATCCAAGCCCAAGGCTCCTTGCTCCTGTACTGTACTAAATGCACTATATTCTCAGCCCTAAGCATTCTCTACACCCCGCTTATGTGTATGGGTGTTTTGTCTGCATATATCTGTACCTGGTACATACAGAGGCCAAAAATGGTGCCAGATTCCCTGGGACTGGAGTTATAGATGGTTGTGAACCACCTTGTGATAGCTGGGAAATGAACTTTGGTCCTCCAGAAGAGCAGTTGGGACTCTTAATTGCTGAGCCACCTTTCTAGCTCTCCTGAGCATTCTTTTCTAGCAAGTAGAGAGCAAAGGAATTGTACCACAGGAGACCCACACATGTGGCTCACTTTGGCAAAGCCATTTAGGTCTATGTCTGTCCATGAAATAGACAGGCTTTAAAAGGCTTTTGACTTTTGAATGGCCATTACTCCCTAAGATAAAAGAGAAGAAAAACTAAGCAAAATCAGGAAAGGGTTTCTGCAGACCAGGGAAGACCTCTTATCCCAGCCCAGGGGTCTCCAGGGAAATTTCACCTGGGAGGAGTCCCAAGCTCCTTTCATGTCCCACATCCTAAGAATTGTAATTGCTGACTGATCCTTTCCCACTCCCCCAAGCATCCCTCTCCAGGGGAAGGCAATGGGGATATTGTGAGATTTCTTGCTGACCTGGAATGCAGAGAAAGACACCTCCTTAGCCAGGAGAAAGCTTCCCAAGGGCTCCATTGTTCTCCTTCTCCTCCCCTCTGATTTTTCTGTTTCTACCCAAACAGCCAGGAAATAAGTGAGGGATAAACAAGCCCTGTGAAGTCAGGGTCTTTGACCCAAAACTGGGTACATGAGCCAGCCAGTGGAGCCTCAGCTGGGAAAGAATACTGGGGACTGGGAGTGCAGGGAATGGAAGCAGAAAAGTCCACAAAGATGGTGGCATTTAAAAGCCAGTTGCTGGGCTGCTGGTGTGGCTCAGCTGTTAGAGCCTGCTTGGCATGTCTAAGAACCTAGGTTCCATCCTCAGCTCTGGATAAGAAAAGGCATTGTGAATCACTCCTGCCTTGGGATTTCACTGCCTTACTCTTGTTTTCTTTCATAGATCTGGTTTCAAAGAGATGCTACTGAATCAGACATTCATAAGGAAAACAAATTAAGGAAATATTTTACAGAAACCTGTTTTAATCAGACCTTTCTATCTGTTGTGATTCTGATGGTGTGACCTCATAGGCTTTGCTGATCCTGGAGACAATACCCTGCCCAAAGCCTAGAGATAGTTAACAACTGCTTGGGCTACTTCCTTTCATATGTAAAATAACCAGAAGCTAACCACCATCCATTCTCAACCCTTCATGAGTATTTTCCTACCCTAATCTCCCCAGGGCAAGTTACTAGGTAATTCTGGCCTCACCTGCTGAAATCATTCAAATTAGCCAATCATTATCCTACACACCTAGCCTGACCCCCTTTCTCCTACAGAAATCACAACAAAGGGGCTTTTCTCCAGCCACCTAACCCATTTCTTCTTCATATTAACTCCTACCCCTCCATAGTGATCCCTTCTCACCACTGCCAGCCTTAGGGCTTCCCACTGTGTCCAACTTCTCTCTTAGGACCTATGAATTATAAACTGTGTTCTCAAGAATCTCTGTAGTAGGATCTGATACTCTCTTCTGGCATGAAAGAATATGTGCAGATCACTCATACATAAAATATAAATACATAAGTTTTTCAAAAAAATCCCCATCTCGGGTCTGGAGACTTGGCTCAGCATTTAAGAGCACTGGCTACTCTTCCAGAGGACCCAGGTTCAATTCCCAGCACACATATGGCAGCTCACAGGTGTCTGTAACCAGTTCTAGTGAATCTGACACCCCCACACAGACATACATGCAGGCAAAACACAAATGNACATGAAATAAAAATAAATAAATTTTAAAAAATGAATTGGCACCTCCTGAACTATCAGTCTCACTGTACCCCCAAAATAATACACTACCCTAAGGCAGGGTGTGTGTCTGTAATTCCAGCAGTTTAAAGTTGGAAGCAGGAAGATCAGGAAGTCATCTTAGGCTCCATAGAGAGTTCCAGGCAAGCATGAACTACAGGAGACCCTGTCACAGGTGGAAAACAATAAACAACAAAACAAAAGTGGCTTTTATCTGGGATTGGGAAGCTTGAATTAGACCCAGGATCTTACACACATTAAGCATTCTTCCTAACTTAGCTGGCTATTTTTAGTTCAGTAAAATCATGAGGCAAATGAAAAGACAAGAGAGAAGTCCTATTGTTTCTGCATTTCTGGCCTGTCAAATTGAACAAGAGGAAATTATAATGTTACTCACTTATGGTAAAGGAATGACGTCATGCATCCAGACCTACTAGGCAAACAGTGGTATCCTTCCTTTACCTTTGATTGGCAGTGCTGAAATGGAACCCAGGGCCTTCTGCATGCTGTGCAAGTACTCTAGCTACATCCGTTACCCCATGTGGCTCTTGAGAAGATGTTGTGTGTTTACTTTTGTTTTGAGACAAGATCTGGTGATATAGCATAGGCAGGCTTCTGCTGCCTCTGCCTTCTGAGTGCTGGATGTGGGTCACCAGGTCTACCTCACACAGATTTATCTAAAGGACATCAGTTAAGAGTTTAAAGCACCTAGACAGTTGCTTATTGACAAATCAACTGAGTAAGAATGTATGCACAGATAATTCAGAGAAAACACCACTGGAGTAACTGAGCTAAGGTCTACTTCTGCAAACAACACAAAATCCCAAACAGGAACCACAGAGAAAAGACCAACAGTGCTTTCCTGGCCAGAGGGAGAATAAGGAACTCTCACCATGCAGCAAAGGCATTAATATAGGTGAGGGGTGGGAATAGAGTCACAGCTGTCCTATTTGTACGATTAAGGGCCATATATTAGACTCTATGGAAACTAAGTGGTCTATTTATAAATGCATAATACAAATTGGGTAGGTATATGCCAAAAACACTTCTTTCAAAGCAAGATGCTCGACCTCCATGCAGTTTTACTATGTAACACCTTCGTTATGACTGACTACAAATGCCAATTTGGTGTGAACTCAAATTCCAAGCTTTGGGCAGGGTGTATGTATCTCTGTGTGTGTGTGTGTGTGTGTGTGTGTGTGTGTGTGTGTGTGTGCAAACCTATGTTAAAGATTCTGTGAAGCTAATTAGTTTGTTGGAAATTCTGGTGGTTATGGAGAATAGGAATGATGCAAGTCCTGAGACATTATTTTGGGCTATCTTTACCCATTGAGAGCCACCTAATGCTCACCTCTCTGTCTGAACTAATACTCCTCTACTATCAAGTGAAATTATTTTGGAACAAAGCATCAGATTACTTCCTACTACTAATCCAAAGGCTAAGAACATTATTAAATGATAATTGAACGTGTAATAGATTTTACCCAGCTTGCTTCAATGCCCCATACTTGATGCTCCCCTCAATAGAATTGGGGGGGGAGTACACTGGGCAATGGTGGCATGTTCCTTTAGAAACACATTGACAATAGTTATGCAATGAGCAATGAATTCTTATTCTATGTCCTATCTTTAGTCAATGGTTCTTGGTATGCTAACAAGCACATATTCATAATCCTATATTGTTAATACATCCAAAAGGTTTTGAAAACTCTAATTCAATATATTGCAAGTCTATCATAGGGTTTTATCATTCCTGGTTTTTACTAAATTAGAATTTATTGCCAAGTGGTGGTGGCTCACACTTTCAATCCCAGGACTGGGGAGCCACAGGCAGGCAGATCTCTGTTTGAGGCCAGACTGGTCTACAGAGTGGGTTCCAGCACAGCCATGTATACATGGTGAAACCCTGTCCTGAAAAACCAATGAGAGAGAGAGAAAGAGAGAGAGGGGGGGGAGCTATGTAGTCTTAATCCCAAAGATGAGAGGAGAAAGATCACCAACCCAAGTCATCATTGTCAAATCAATTAAAGCAAGCAATTAATTAAAGCAAGCTTTTATTTGTGTACACGGGCTGCCCTCCCCTAAGTTAGAGTTCAAGAAGTTAACATTGGACATGAGAAAGACAAGGATTTTGAAGCTTAGGGGTAGGGGCTTTCCGAAAGGGTGGATTTGGTGGGCAAAATAGGTGGGGTTACAGGAACAGAACAAAAGCATAAAAAATCATAACAACCTCCTGAAACAAAGATATAGTTGCAAGGTGGGCACAACAAGTTAGTTATAACAACAGGTAGTCATAACAACGTTTTGAAAGAAAAGCATGGTTGTCTTTTCTGGAACAGGCCATACAGAAACATCTGTAGGTAAGGTTACAGGTGAGATATAGCCCAATCCTTGAGGAACAAAGGTTTAATCCTAAATAGGAATGAACATAGTTTGTCTTTATTATAAGATGATCTTTAAGCCTAAGATGGAGGCAGGCTGATTCATCAGTAGCCCAGGTTATTCTCAAATTCACCATGTAGCCAAGGATGATCGTGAATTTCTGATCTTCCTATCTCCATCCCCCAAGTGCTGGGGTTATAGTCATGCACCACCATGCTTGATTTTTGCAGTGCTGTGAATCAAACCCAGGACTTCCTGCATACTTGGTAAGCACTCTACCAAATGAGCTATCTCTCCACGAAAGCTGTTTTGCATTGACAGAGGAACATTTGGCTTGAACATTGTACTCTATTAAAATGTCTAGCTGGCTATAGACTGCTGTGGAACAATCTCTGTACACTGTAAATATGTATTGCTCCCATTGTCAATAAAAAGCTGTTTGGCTAGTACCTAGGCAGGATTTTCAGGGCAGAGAGAATGCTGGGAGGGACAAGGGCTGAGTCTGAGTGTTGTTGGTAAGATACAGAGGAAGCAGGATGTGTAGAAAATGAGGTAAGAATCCATGAGCCATGTGGCAGCACATAGATTAATAGAAATGGTTTAATTTAAGTTATAAGAGTTAGCTAAAAACAAGCCTAAGCTTTTAGCCACTCATTTATAATTAATAAGAAGTTTCTGTGTGGTTATTTGGTAACTGGCTGGTGGGAAATAAAAGTCTGACTACAATAGACAGACACAGGTCCTCCTAGTAACTTTCTGAAGCATGATGTGTTATCCATATTCTTCTTTGAATCAGTCAAACTGTTGGAGCAGAAACAGTACTCATCCTGTCCCAATCAAATACTAACCAATATGTAGTTCCTTAAATGACATAGTGAAATAATAAGGAAACTAGAAAATATGGGGAGGGGCTAATGTAAATATGTAGGGACTGTGGTGTACCTTAAGCATGAGGTTCAGTTCTCAGCACAGTCACCCGAAATAGGATGTAAATATTTAATGATATGCAAATATGTTATAAATATTTATGAAAAATGAACAGAATAACTTAGAGATTAACTTGGATAAGATACTTGAATTAAACTATTCCTCACTTGCTTGGCCTGGTGGTACAGACTTCTAACTCCGGCTACTCTGGAGATAAAACCAGGAGGGTAGAAAGTTAAAAGCTAGCTTGGGCAACTTAGCCAGACCCTGTCTCAAAACATTTTTTTAATGAAAAGGAGCTAGGGATGTAGTTCAGAAGTACAGAACTTGTTCAATCTCAATAAACAAAAACACACAGGTAGGTAGATAATAGATAGATTGAGAGATTCCTAATCAAGTGGGCTTATGACTTTAGTATCAGCACTTGGAAGGGAGGCAGAGGCAGGGGGATCTGTTGAGTTGTAGGCCAGCTTATTTTACAGAGCCAGTTCTGGGACAGCCAGAACTATACAGAGAAACATTGTCTCAAAAAACAAGCAAACAACCAAGATTTCTTATCACATTTTTCTGATGAATATGAAATATCAAATACTGAAATTGAAATCATGAGGCACTGTAGAGGTGGCTCAGTGAATAAGAGCACTTGCTGAACAAGCATGAGAACCTGAGTTCAACCCCAGCAGGCAAAGAACAGGCCAGGTGTGGCCACATGCCTATAACTTCAGTGTTTTTGCAGTGGAGACAGATTCATTCCTGAGGCTAGCTCCAGGATTAATGAGAGGCCCTGTATGACAGTAATAAGGCAGAGAGTGATGAAGTAGAAAACCTGAATCCTCCTTGTGGTAGTTTGAATGTATTTGGCCCCCATTAGCTCACAGGGAGTGGCAGTCTTGGGAGATGTGGCCTTGTTGGAGGAAGTGTGGTCTTGTTGGAGGAGGCTGGATAACACATGCCTTTAATCCAGACCTAGAGGCTGGAGGGGACACCTTTAATCTGGGCCACACCTGCTGCTGGAAGTGTGTCACTCTGGTGTGGTGTCACTTTGAGGTCTTTTTCTCAAGCTTTACTCAGTGTGACAGTCAGTTGATTTCCTCTCGCCTGCAAGATGTAGCAGTCTCAGGTTTAGCACCACATCTGCCTGCATGCCAACATGTTCCCCATCATGATGATAATGGACTGAACCTCTGAAACTGTAAGCAAGCCCCTCAATTAAATGTTTTCTTCAGGAGCATGTAGGAAGATTTTAACTTACATGTTTACAACAAATGTTAGTTGTGATTTTTACAGATATACAAATCATTAAAAGTCATTATGAGGTAGTGATGATACATGCCTTTAGTCCCAGAGAGGCAGAAGTGGTGGACATCTGTGAGTTCCAGGCAAGCCTGGTCTATAGAGTGAGTTCCAAGACAGCCAAGGCTACCAAAGAATCCCCGTCTTCAAAAGAAAGGAAAAAAAAGAAAAGGAAAAGGAAAAAAGTCATTATTATTATTTTCTTGTGATGTTGGGAAAAAAACCCAAGAGCTCATCACATGCAGTAATTTCTGCTTAGTAAGAAATATTATGAACTCTGTTATTATCACAATCATAAAACCATCTCTTTCAAACAGATATGCTTGTGTGTATAAAGCACATACTTTGAGGAACTAATGTCTGGCTCCTTTCCACACGTGAAAATAATTTTATGTCTTCTCAGATGAGACACATGGAGTAATCTAAGCTAACATGTGAATTTGCCAAAAAGTATGCATGAGGGTCTATTTTCCCCCTATAACTGACAAGAATTTTTCTCTCACAGCATCTAATGTGGCATGATAAAATGTGATTTGAAGATTATCTGAGTTCTNCTCCAAGTTCTGTGCACTTTTGTTTTCTTTCTTTTTCTACATCTAGGCCTGAGCTTAGGAATGGGCTTTGATTATTTCACTTCTTTGCAGTGAATGTCATGATATTTATATTTAATAGTGNACATTTAATAANACAGTTCAAGTAAATCACTAAATAATAATATATCANACAAAGTACTCATTCCTTCTCGAGCTTCCAGTGATGACCATTTTTGTAGCAATAAAGCATCTGTGGTAGTTTGAATGTAATTGTCCCCCATAAGCTCATAGGGAGTGGCACTGCTAGGATGTGTGACCTTGATGGAGAAGGTGTGGCCTTGTTGGAGGAAGTATGTCACTGTGGGGGTTGGCATTGAGATCTATACTCAAGCTACCCCCATTGTGGACATGTAGTGGCTAGCTAACTTGGATTTTAGCTATACGACGGCCCCTTTAGCCAGGTAGATAAGACCTCCCTTTTAAGGCGTGGTTAACTGGAGCCCCTTAAAATATCTGGGATGCTATGTGACCTCTCTCTCCTCTGCTCTTGCTCCTGCCCTTTCAGGATCACTGAGGTCTTAGAAGACAGACTGAAGACCAAGTTAGATTTCTCTGCTGGATAGCGTTGCTCTCCTGTTCAACTCTGTACTTGCTCCCTCCCCCTGTTCTGTAAATTGTTTCTAAAATAAAGCTATCTTGATAAAATATATAAATAATTGGGCTGGCTGTCTAATTACCATAATATGGACACATACTCCTTATGCTGGTTGCAGAACAAGAACTCAGCAACCTCTCCAGCACCATGTCTGACTGCATGCCACCATGCTTCCCACCATGGTGATAATGGACTAAAACTCTGAAACTGTTAAGTCAGCCCCAGTTAAATATTTTCCTTTATAAGAGTTGCCATGGTCATAGTGTCTCTTCACAACAATAGAAATTATAACTAAGATAGCATTTATGTAGATGTAGGGCTAAGTGCTAGTGATGAATGTGGTAGTGATGTGGAAAAATGCCCCCAACCAAATACAAATAACTCTATTTTTCACTCCTGAAAAAAAAGAATTAAAAAATATGAATGGAGAGTTGTGCATAGTGGTACATGCCTTTAATCCCAGCCCTTGGGAAGCAGAGGTACTACTGAGTTTCAGTTTACTCTGAGTTAACACAGGGAGACACTGATGCCTTAAATGATCATTTGACCTATTTGGTCCAAAGTTGGTAGAATTGTTTGGGAAGTATAAGGAGGTGTGACTTTAGAAAAGGTTAGTCACTGAGGGGTGGATTTTGAGGTTTCAAAACCTCACAGCATTCCTAGTTAGCTCTCTCTAAAATGCTTCAGATTGCTGAATTAACCCTGCCATTTTTGTGCAGTGTTGAGAAGGAAGAATGTAAGTTATAATCCTTACCAAAGCCTAATGAATATATAATTTTGACCAAAGCACCATGTTACCAGGACAAACTGTGCTGAGATGTTTCAGAGAGCCATGTGTGGTGGTTTAAGTGAGAATGACCCTCATAGGCTAATATATTTGAATGCTTGATTCCCCAGTTGATGGAACTGTTTTGGAAGGATTATGAAGTATGGCCTTGTTGGAGGAGATGCATCATTGGGGATGGATTTCAAGGTTTCAAAAGCCCATAACATTCCCAGTTAGCNCCCCCTACCCCTTTGCACCATGGCTGTTGTCTCAAAACGTAAGCTCTCAGATACTTCTCCAGCACCATGTCTCTCTTCTGGCATATTCTCTGCCATAATGGTCATGGACTCTAGGCCTCTGGGACCTTGAGCCCCAAATAAAGTGCTTTCTTTTATAAATTGCCTTGATCATGGAGTTTTGTCACTACACAGTTACAGAAAAGTGACTGAGACACCATGCTTGTGAAAAGCAAGGTATTCTGCTATAGGTAAATATTGGCTTTCAGCCTGAGTTCAAAGGTGTTGGAATTTACCAATTGGATCCTCCTGGTCCGACAAGGAGTATTTTCAGAACCATCAGAAGTTATAGGGTTTGTTATTAAGTGTACACAGACAAAGTATCTTCTCAGAAACTTGCAGAGGTAGTTCAACAAGAGCTCTACCTTCCAAAATGAGCTTATCTTACCGAAGGACTGAAAATTGCAATGCGAGATCAGGTGGCATCCTTAGCAGATAGATGAATTCAGTGTCCAGTCTTCACTTGTGTTTGTGTCTACAGGGTGACACTAGATGTAAATTAGTCTTTGATTTTCTTATAATTCCATGATCTGAAAAAGAAGTTATTAGTGA
>LZPO01066932.1:24875-42412 GCA_001675575.1 Neotoma lepida
CAAAAGACAAGTGTAAACACCAAGCCAGCCACAGACCCTTTGATCTATAATGCTGTCCTGTCTGTGAGATATGCTAGGGCAATGGTGGCACAAAGCTTATGGGAGTTACCAAACAATATCTAATTTGACTTAAGGCCAGCTCCTCGAGATTGATACCTGGCACTGCTTGGGTGACCAAGAACCTGAGACTAGATAGCCCAGGGACCTAGGGTAAAATGAAATGCTACTATTCTAAAACAAACAACAAACAAAACAAAACAAAAAATTCCCACAAACCAAAAACATAGCAATGAAATGACTCCTTAATGACATTCTGCTGTACTCATAGATCCATGCCTTGCTCAGCCATCATCAGAGAAGCTTCCTCCTGCAGCAGATGAGAACAAATACAGAGACCCACAGCCAGACATTATGCAGAAAATGAGAGACCTTAGAACATTCAGCCCTAAATGGGATGTCTCCATCAAATCCCTCCCCTCAGGACTCAGGGAACTCTGAGGAAGAAGAGGCAGAAAGAGTGTAAGAGCCAGAGGGGATGGAGGACACCAAGAAAACAAGGCCCTTTAAGTGAATATGATCAAAGCTCATATGAACTCACAGAGACTGAGGCAGCATACACAGGGCCTGCAAGAGTCTGCACCAGGTCTTCTGTGTATACATTATGGCTTCCAGTTTAGTGTTTTTATGAGACTTGAGTGTGTGAACTAGTGGATTTCTGATTTTTGTGGCCACCTCTTGGGCTCTTGTCCTTCTGTTTGTTTTGTCCAATCCTGATGTGTCATTTTTTGTTTTATCTTATTATGTTTTATTATTTTAAAAAATCTATTTTACCTAGGTACCAAAGTAGGTTTGACTTTAAGCTTTTTAAACATCAGCATTACTGAAGTGGAGAAATGATTATCCTGCATCATGTGAGGGCATGTCCAAATGAAAATAATAATTAGCTTCACATTTACTTCGTATATTTCTGATTCTCAGTAGTTAGTATCTTCCTTAATAGTAACCTTGAACTTAGCAATTAATTCATTAGTCCATAAGGAGAGATTCTTTTTTCTGGCCCCAAATATTCGCTCCCTTGAGGCTGTATTAATCAATGTAAGTCACAGGAATATAGTATTAGAGGAAGCTCAAGACACTAAAGGGCATGGATTCCAACCCCATTGTGTTCGGGAGTCTTCTATATTTGAGTCCCAATCCAAGTTTGCCTACACTCTAGTTCTTATGCTTGTGCATGTAAGCCTTTTATAAGTCTCTGTTACTTTTCCTGCAAAATTAAGAAAACAATAGAATTTAATTCTCAGGATTATTGAAAGGATACATATCTTACAAGATTACCTAACAAAGCTGAAACTTCCCTATTCTTTACATTCAGCCTAAAAGTCAGTACCCCTAAAAACTAGCTTCTGATTAACGTATTTAATTTGGACACCCACTCCCAGTATTTCTAACTCAGCATTCTTCTGATTTGTTATTTTACATATTCCACATTGGATCCCTCAAATCAAGCAGAATACTCGGAAAATGCTTTAAATTAACAATATTAACAACAACAACTACAACAAAGAAGTTGTGTGTCTCTCAAATTGGAAGACATGCTTTTTACATTTATCTTTATGGCTGTTCTGCTTTGTTTAATAAAGGATAATAAGCCTCAATAATGCATAATAAAGCCATAAAAACCTATTTTCTAATTATGATTTCAGCTCTTATTTTGGATTTTCAGTTCTTGCTAATGTACGCTTGACTGTGTGTCTGGTGTCTGGTAGAGACCCAATTGCCTTTTTCCCTTTCTGTGTGGAAACTCAGTGTTCCAACCTCATCACTCGAGAGTATATACTTCTACATTGTTTGTATGTTCACTTTGTGGAATTATTTTTTGTGCATATATGTGTTTGTACACGTCTCTGTGTATAGGTGTGTGTGCATCATGTGGGAGGACTTAGGTGAACTACAGCCCACATGTGGTCAGAGGACAGACAACCTTGCCTTCTGCCTTATTTAAGAGGATCTCTTTGTTGTTCACTTCAGCATATGATGGGCTAGATGGCCCATGAGCTTCTGGGAATTCTCCCTTCTCCATCTTCCATCTTAAAACAGGAGTGATATGATTGTGGATGCATGCAACCATGCCCAGCTTTGAATGAGTTTTGGGTATCTGAACTCAAGTCTTCATGTTTGTGAAGCAAGCATTTTGCCCATGTCCCCAGGCCATGTTTAGCTTATTTTTGAAAAGTCCTCCTGTTGTTTTTTTTAAAGTCCCTGCTAATAGGAAATGCTACATTGTTTATTGTGGGAGCCCATTTTCAGGTTCCTAGTGGCTTTTCCCAGCAGGTCTGCATAGAGAGGATGATTGGACCATGAGCCTGAGTACAGGTGTCTGAGATGGTCTGCAAGTGGCTTTGCTGGGAGAAGGTCTTTTGCTCTACCTCTTAGCTTTTCTATAAATACCCTGGGACAGAGACAGTGAAATAGGTTCCGGGCCCTCTCGAGGCTATCCTTTATTTTCTATCTTATCTCTACACTCTAATAATCCTTCTATCTAATATTTCCCGACACTCACACCCAAGAAAACTCTGGGGAACTGTGGGGTTGGTGGGTAGCTGCCCCACAGTTTATAATACCCAGGAGTCCCTGGCCTTATTCAGTCAACTTCTGCATTTCTTTTCCCATGTGCTATTGGTGTGTTTGTCTTTGTGCATTTCAAGAAATACAGAGATTGGATTCTGAAGGTTTAGAGGTATAGTGCAATGACTCTTTGTAAAAGAAAATAAGATACTGTGGTGGTTTGAATGAGAATGGCCCCCATGAGCTCATAGATTTGAATGTTTGGTCATTAGGGAGTGGTACTATTTGAAAGGATTAGAAGGTATGTCTTTGTTGGAGTAGGTGTGGCCTTGTTGGAGGAAGTGTGTCATTGGTGGTGGGCTTTGAAGTTGAAGTGCTCAGGCCAGGCCAATGTCTGTCTCCTCCTGCTGCCTACAGATCTGGATGTAGGACTCTCAGCTACTTTGCCAGCACCACGTCTGCCTGCCTGCATAGCATCATGCTTCCTGCCATGATGATAATGGACTAAACCTTTGAAACTGTAAGCCAGTCCCCAATTAAGTGCTTTCTCTTATTAGAGTTGCTGTGGTCATGGTGACTCTCCACAGCAATAGAACATTGACTAAGACAGATCCTGTATTAAGTAATTGGTTTCATTAAGGCATTTTCATACATTCTTTGTTCTTATTCATCTCTCCTTCCTCACTGCTCTTCATCACTCCCTGTCCCCGTCAAGCTGTTCCCCTTCTTTCTCCCCAACAGTCGTTATTGTCTTTCACATCACTTGTAGTCCACTACCTCTCCCTTTCCCTAAGACTTTTCTTTTACAACAAATGGTCCCCTTTCTAGTTTCATGACCTATACGTGTGTACATGTGCATACACACACAAACACGCATATGCAAGTAAATACAGGTTTTGCACATGAAAAAATCAAGTGGTTTTGGTCTTTCTGCATCTGGCTTATTTTTTGTAAGATAATGAGTTCCAGTTCAATCCATTATTTCTCAAAGTGTCACAATTTCATTTTTCCTTCTGGCTAACTAAATAAATATTTATGTGCAAGTATGTCTGTGGTGATAGGACTTAGAGTCCTTGAGGTANTTCATTCATTCATTCATTCATTCATTCATTCATTCTTTCATTCATTCTTTCACTCCATGAATACCTATTGCTCTAGAGCTGGTACCAGGGACTCTGGATTAAAATATAAGCAAATTGCCTTACAATTGCATTGTGAGTGTAACTGAGACTAGATGAGACACAGAATGAAGCAGATCAGAGGAAAAGTCGGAAGGATGCCTGTTTAACTTCTTTTGTTGTTGTTGTTTGTTTGTTTTTTGGGGATAGGGTTTCACCGTGTAGTCCCGGCTGTCCTGGGATTCCCTGTGTAGATCAGGCTGAACTCACAGAGATCCACTGCATTTACTTCCTGAGAGCTGGGATTAAAGGGGTGCACCACCACTGCCAGGCTTCATGTTCTTCCTTTGTGTGAAGACAGTACAGTTTTCCTGCCCTCATAGGTCTCCAGAACCCACTAACTCCAGACTAAATCCAGATACCTTGACCTAACATTGGATAATTCTTCATGAATTTGCAATCACATGCTTTCCCCCACTTAAACTACTGTTTCTCATGGCACGCTTTATAATCCAGCCAAAGGAACTAGTTTGTGCAGTGCTGCAACTCTCCCCTGTCACTTTGACATTACTTCCATACCTCTTATTTCTGTCTTTCTGTCTTGTATTTATCTCTACTCCAACCTTCACTTCCTCTGGATTACCCTTCTTTTGTTTTCTCAGTAGGAAGTCATTTTTCTACTTTGTGTGTCACATCAGCAGCTTATATGCTTCTCCTCAGGCCACTTTCTACCTGTTGGCAATATGACATCCACATGACTCCCCTCATCTTTTAGGCTACACAATCCTATATACAGAGACAACATATTTACTTCTTGTAACTTGGAGACCATAACAGGATGCTATAAGCTTATTAAACACAGAATGAAATGACAGCGAGTTAGAGCCCACTGGAATGTAGGAAGACAGGTTAGAAAATTAAACTACAGCATTTGGTTATAATATTACAACCAGAAGAGACAATACTTGGATTCTGAAATATGAGGGTCATGCCATGATGCTGGTGATTTGGAACTATTGTTGGTAGCAGTATGGAAATATAGGGGGAAGAAGCAGGACCATAGTAAACCAAAACAATAGCCCATGTACTTTACAGAGAGCTTATAAAAATACTAGATATTTATCAAACATATATTACCATATGCTTGCCACTCTTACTAAATTTACATGGAAACATATGGTTATATAAGTAAAAATTCCTTTGACAAACTCTAACGAGCTTTATAATAACAAACTATTTGTGGTGGTTTAAATAAGAATGGTCCTGATAAGCTCATGTATTTGAATGCTTGGTCTCCAGTTAGTGGAATGGTTTGGAAAGCATTAAATGATGTGGCCTTGTTGGAGGAGGTGTAGCCTTCCGGAGGAGGGCCTTGAGATTTCAAAAGCTTACACTATTCCTAGCTGGTTCTCCATGCCTACTGCTTGGGGATCAGATGTAAACCCTCAGCTATTGTTCCAGCGCCATGCCTGCCTGCCTGCTGCCATACTCCTCAACATGAAGGTCATGGACTCATCTTCTGAAACTGCAAACCAAGAAACTATTTCATCTATAAGTTGCATTGGTCATGATGTTTGAGCACAGCTGGAGGAAATGATGAGGACAATATTCTAACTGTTGTGGCCATGGAAATAAAAGATACTGACAAATAACATTAATCACTGAAGACTTTGGAAAAGACCCATGGATGGTTATAAAAATTATCTCAGGTTGCTACTCAGNGATGTAAGAGTAGACATTTGACTTGAGGAGCATCTACAAGTGACAGTAAATATTAAATACAATTAAACATGCATTTTATCTTAATCAAAATGTACATGAAAACCAATGTCTACATTAAGCCAATTTTAGATTAAACCTACTTTAGATTAGCATTTCCTTTTTTATACATCATCCACTCAACAAAGAATGTAAATCTAGAATTATTAAGAACACATATATTAGTCACAATATTAGTAAATACTCCATATCATTCACCACTTTACAATTTAACTGACTTTTAGATCTTGGTTTTACCTATCACAATAACTTAGTGTAGTTTTACATCTTGAAAGAATATTGGGTTTAAGAATAATATTTTACTTTCAATGTAAAATAAGTCTTTAAATAGGCAGTGCCATTATATTATTCTATGACCTGAATTAATTTTAAATCATGTTTTCCTTGAATATTCTTATAGGATATGGGTCTCTGTAAGTACTATAAACTTAATGTATTTTATTCTGTAAAAATGATTTTATCTATCTGAATTATAGAATAATAAGATTGTTAGGCATATTTTTAAATGTAATTTGAAAAATTCATAAATACCCTGGATACTTATTTATTGTCCCTGAATCTCAAAGCGTAACAAGCTAGGAATTTGAAAAACTGAAAAACTTGTTTTTGTTTGTTTGTTTCAATGTATGTTCTAATTCTAAATTGTATCATTATTGGCAAATAAGTATATTTTGTTTTATTTTTCAAAGAATAGCATTTTATTACACTATAGGTAAATAGTACTTAAAAAACAAATATAATAACACCTGGTCAATACGGTACAGGCTTCTATAACATTCACTATATGTTGAATACTGTTAACTATATTTTATGATTTCTGTTCTCTGAAACAATTACGTTATTTTTCCATTTTCTGCCTCCTTTCCCCAAGAAAACTTGTTACATACCACTGCTCTGCTTCTTATAGGTAATCTTTGATTTGATGGAAAATGACTTTGATTTGATTTATCCACTGTCTCCCTGTAAGAATGCATATGGTATCAAGCACGAGTGAAACCTGGAAAATAAAGATAAGGAAAGGCTCTGAACAGAGCCATTCACTGGGGAAACAAACCTATTCCTATGCAGTTATTAAAGGAAGTAAAATAATTACAGAAATATCATGTTGTGCTTCAAACGGATGTCTTCGGCAGTTGTAAGTGATGTGATGTTGATTCTAAATCACTTTCAACACTGTTATCAGTTTGACCTCCCTCCTCATCACTTCTACCCTTTAAAATAATTCTAAGGGAAAACTGTGCAGGGATTCCATTATGTTCAATGGTTTTTCTGCGGAAATGCCAGTACTGGCATGCAATTCTACACTCCATCTTCTCTCTGTGCAGAAGAGTTTATAATAGAAAGATAATAAATTGAGCCAGAAAAAAATCTTTCTGATAAAAAAGGCAATTTTTAAGAAAATAGATATAGTTTTCCTATTAGTCTCTTGGGAATACTTCTTGTCCAAAATATAATTAAACTCAAGGCAAGGTGCAGAATAGACTATGATGGCTTTATGCTCATCACTGAGCCAACCACCTAGTTTACGCAAACATTTTAAAATGAAATACTAATGTGAGGGTTCATATGCATTAAAGGTTAGAGGGAGCACAGTATCATGAAATAAAACTTAGTTGTTTTCAACTTCAAGAAACTTGCCATCATCAAGTAAAAGTGTCACAGTATGGCAGGAGAGATACTGCTGGGAGTCCAAAGTCAATTCTACTATATTCATTTATCACACTTCCCTAAGAAATTGCTGTAACAACTTACATTTAGCCATCCATTCACTGAATAATAGCTCCTACTCTTAGAAATATGATATGACAGGGAAAAGACAGGTAAATGAGGCTGGCAGTGGTGGAGCACTTTTGTAGTCCCAGCGCTCAGGAAATGAAAGAAGGAGGACTGGAATATTGAGGACCAGGAACTATGAAGATAGCCCTGTCATAAAGGGTTTGTCTTGTAAGCATGAGGACATGAGGTCCATCCCATAACCCAGGAGGAAAAGCATTATAAGAGCCAGTAGCAGTAGGTAACTACAAGGAAACCATGTCTCTGGACAGATCATGGCAACTGCGTATATAGCAAGACCTGTGAAAGCCTAAACCTGACCAAACCTCAGCATGGAAAGGGGAGCTGAACAAAGACCCACTCCTAGCTGAGCAGTTTTTAGCAATCCTTAGCTGCTGGGAGAGGAAGGGTTAGCTTTCCTTAGAAGCATGGACTCTGATAAATCAACCATGCTTCAGCAGAAGGCCACACATCCGAGAATATTCGAGCAGTACAAATTGAGTTTAATGAGGAAAAGAAAGGTGGAAAGGAATGGGTGCTACACTTGCGAAGAGTCGGGGAGGAAGTAAAAATATGATCAAAACACGTTCTATGAAAATTTCAAAGAACTCTTTAAAAATGAAAATGAATCTTAAAACAATAGCAATAACCAAAACAAAAATAAATAAAATAATACTTGGTGGTACGTGCTTATAATCGCAGCACATCACAAGCATCTACAGCAGGATTCCACCTGCTGTACTTGTGAATTCTGTCCATGTTGCTTGGGAATTGCCAATTGTGTACAGTTTCTCCATCATGTTACTAGGGTCATTTCCTTCTAGTTTGTTGGCTCATCTCCTGAAGTTCAGTAAATAATTTTCTCACACAAGAAAGAAGTCTGTACAGAAAATACACTTTGCTGTGTACACGAGTCACCAACCAAAAGTAACCCCTTGGCCTCTAACTCCTGTTTTGAATAATATAGTTTAAAATACAATCAGATAGGAGGCAGAGATAACATTTAGCAGCACTAGCTGTCTTGTTTAGGATAAAAGTATCTCCAATATCTAAAGCATTGAATCCATTTGTTACCTGGTTGGCTGAAATGTGATTTAAAAACAACAACAACAAACAGCAGACTTAGCTTAGCCAGCAGTCCTTTGACTCAATAGGAATTCGTTGGCAAAGTTCCTGTCCTCTTATCCCTGCCCACTTCCCATCCTTACATAACCATGCCATCTGTTTCAACTAACTGAATCCCTCCCATTCATTGCCTGACCACATGAAGGTATCTTGTCAGCCTGTGGTTTTGTATGTGATATTCCATTTAACAGGAAAATGTCTACTCATTTGGAGAACCCACTCCAGATCTGATTCACATATTTTGTAGCATGTGTGTCTGATAATGTCTATCATTAAGTTGGCAGGCAAAGACTTCCCTTTAGTCAGCCATGTCTGAAGTCCCTGAAAATGACTGGGCTTCCAGCAGCCCCTCAAGAATTGTACATTGCAAGGAGATTAATAATATGATGCATGGTAGAAGCCATGAAATAATGAAGTTCTAATGAAAACGAAAAACTCATACCTTCATTTATAAAGATAAGGACATGCATGAAATGAGTAGGCTGCTGACAACTTTCTAGAGACATACTTTTTAAGCAGCTTTTTAAATGACTGTAAAATGACTACTTAATCTAACAGTGTGGTGTTAAGCACATTGCATAATCTTCTTGTGGCTTCCCTCCCTTCCACCCCCACTCCACCTGGAAACTCCTACACATCATTCAGCCTTCAACTTTTAACCCACTTCCTCCAAGAAGCCTCCCTAAGCCCTCATGCTCAGCTCTGCGCTTCCTTGAGACTATACTCCTTCCAGATCCATTGATTCTAAGTGGGGGTTTTCCCCTTTAAACTGCCTTTCTGGAAGTACAGTGTGCATGTTTCTTTCCCCCACTTTTCCCCCAGGACCTCCTAGCTCAGAGTCTGAGATAGCAGGCTGTCAGAACTTCATAAGCAAACAATCACCTGGAACGACAGAGCCAGAACCCACCATTGTTTCGATTCCTTCTAGCACTTTTGAAAATACAAATGGGAAAATTTCCAGGCAAGTGATTTCATCCTAATATATCCAATATGTGACACTGTTCTGACCACTTTACTGCTCAAGTCTGTCTCNACTGTTCTTACCTATATTAATCACTGGGGAGTCACTTCCTTTATGGTTTTGCAATAGCTAAAAATATTCTCCCACCCAGCCAGAAAATCCAGTGCTTTACCTGTTCTTTGAAGTTTATTGCATAATTTAATAAAATATATACAATAGAGCAGATTTGAAAGTTTCTCAAGTTGGTACTTCATCCGTTACCTTTTCTCTTTGTCTTTTTGTAAGGAAGAAGGGGACTTAAGCAAACTGGAAGTCAAAAGGACTGGATAGCCAAATAAAATTCCTGTTAAGTGCTGCCATCAATTTCTGGAAAAAATGCTTTATCTTTCGGATCATCAAACAGACAACGCAAATAAACAACAAACACGGTGGTAGTGAAAAATCTTAGTGTTCTACTTCCATTGGTGAATTACTCAATAAATAATCTTAATAAGCTATAAAATAACACTGGTTTCAAGTCTTTTTAAATATAAACAACTACAGTGGCTTGGCACTTGACCTATCTTAAGTTCACATGAAAATAATATAAAATTCCTCCCTACAGAAAAGACAAACATATCTGAAAACTCCAGAGTATCCACTTTGCTAAGATCTCAANCACATCATATCTTTCCTGTCAATTTCTCATTCTGATTGTCAGAATAAACATAATTAGGCCATTACCTGCACCTTTTCTCCTCAGGGAAGAAGGGGACTCCACACCACACTTGAAGCTGGTACCCACAGGAAAGCTTGACTTTCCCACAAGGCTTCAAAGACCTTTCTGAGGGCCTTCTAATAGATCGATGAGTGATTTTAAAACCATCTTTCTCCCTCCCCCACAAAACACTCCCTTATGCAACTAATTGCAATTAATGCCATCAAGGGAGTTGGTTTCTAAGGGCTGCATTAAAGATTCAGAAAGATCTGGGCATTGTGCTTGTTATCTCTAGCTCGTGCTGCGATGAGCAGAAACTGCAGGCATTGATGCTGTGCATAAACTCCTTCCCTTGGCTTTCCCTGGCTGTGTCCCTCAGAGCTCAGGATCCAAGCTCCTGCCCCTTGTACCATGCTAACTATATAAGCTGGCCATCACCTTTTGTTCTACCTTCCTTTCCAAACCTTGTGTTTTTAAATACCTACCACCTCATACTTTTCAGGAGTTTAATATCCTCGGAAGAGCTTCATTTCTCCATCTCAAAAACAAGCATTTCCCTTACAATAAATAAACTAATAAAATCTGTTTTCAGTTCGAAAAACCAAAGTGATTTAAATTGCTTTGCTCTTCAATATCTGATTTTTGGAAACACAAAATGGATACTTGTGCAACTAAGAATTTGCATAAAGAAATGTGTTCCAGTACTCCAAGGCAACCATCATATTTGAAAATAAAACATCTTAAAATGTTATAGACCATCAAAATTGTGGAATTTTTTTTTCCACAAATAAAACCAACAACATATATCAAATGAACTGTTGACAGAGGCTCCAAGATTATGAGGACATGCTGATTTTTAAATGCATTTGTGTCTGCACAAAGTTTATAATGAAGGTGTAATAGAACATGATTTCGTTATTAAAATATTTGTTGTGCAATAAAAATCATATCCAATTTTATGAGACACTTTAACTCTATGTATAAACGTTTTACAGATATCATTTCATTTGTTTTAAAAGTGATACTACATTGTAGATAACAGTTCACCTCCTTTACACAAAAGGACTATGAAGTTCAAAGAAATTTCCTAAAAGGAAAAAGGCAAGAAGGGATGGAGGCAGGCTTCCCTATGAGCAGCCTGGCTCTGGAGCTCTTATTTGAGCTGATACACCAGACAGACAAGTTCTAACTAATCTAATAATCACGGAATTATAATGAATGTAATAATTTATGCTGAACAAGGAAAAAAGTTACTGTCAGAGAATAAGAAAATTGTTTACCTTTTCTCAGAAAAAGGAAACAAACTGGCTTGATTCTCAGAAAAAAAAAACAGTTTTAATAAAATTTATAGCCCTAAATGGTTGGTTCAAGTAAAATGTATAAGTGTATTTGTACATGTATGTAGGGTATTAATATGTCAGCTGCCATTGTAATTTCAAGAAACTAAAAAGCTCTTGGTATTTTCATTGGAATTAATTATTGATATTATATGAGTAGAAAGAGCATTTGATATGTATCTCTTCCAAGTGGATATTTAAGAATGAGAGAATGAATGTTTTTAGCTGGGAACTTGGAAAAGATACATAAGTCATGGCCTGGGCCACAGTAATCTCCATGAAAAGTATATCCAGAGTAGTATACAACTGTGTCTTCAGTGGGAAAATGAAATATGAGTTTGGTAAAGAGTTCTCTCTATGGATTAAAACTCACAATTGCCNGTTTGGCTCCAGATAGTAATAGAAGGGGAATTAAATATAAACATGAAGTTGCTTAAATTTGAAACTTCTCAATTCTAGATTTTCTTTGACCATTCATTTGCTGAAGGACATAGAAGTTTGCAACAGATCCTAGCCAGTATGAGTATCACAGCAATGAACATAGAAGTGCATATACATCGTTGGCTCCCTGATACAGAGTCTCCCTGGCACATATTCTGGCAAGGGATAGCTGGATCCTTTGGTCATCTCAGTTTCCAGAAACTTCCACATTGGTTTCTACAGAGACTCTACCAGTTTACATTTGCAGTAGCAGTGTATAGGTTCCTCTTTCCCCACATCTTCACCATCATATGTTGTCATTTATTATTTTTTCCTATTTTGTTCAGGTGAAATATCCATTAACTACTGAGGCCACCAATAGTAAGAGAGGCTGGCATAGGAGATCCAACAATAACCTTTAGAACAAAGGGAATTCCTTACCTTTACATACTTTTAAAGTAGTGGAGTGTCTGACTAGGCATAAGGCCTTACTATAAGGAGAGTGTGCCTTGGGACTGCTACATGTTAGGAGCTTAGCAAAGGTACTAGATAGGGTATAAGCCATTAATCAGATTACTTTGACCCTGGGTGGCAGGAAGCTGATCCTGTTGTCGTGTTATATCTGAGAGCTTATCTCCAATACGTGGTATGGCAAAAAGCTGCAGAGGGGTATTGCTGTGGGATAATGCTCTTGTACACTGTAAAGATTTGTCACTCGAACTGGTTTAATAAAACACTGATTGGTCAGTAGCCAGGCAAGAAGTGTAGATGGGGCAACCAAACTAAGAATGCTGAGAAGAGGAAGGGCAGAGTCAGTGAGTCACCAGCCTGATGCAAAGGAAGCAATATGAGAATGCGGCACTGAGAAAAGGTACCAGGCCACGTGGCTAAATAGACAAGAATTATGAGTTAATTTAAGTGTAAGAGCTAGTTAGTAATAATCCTGAGCTAATGGCCAAGGATTTATAAGTAATATTAAGCCTCCCAGTTAATTATTTGGAACTGGGAGGTCAGAACAGGAAATGTCTGTTTACAGATTATTGCTAACATACTCTACAACAGCAGCACCTGGGATCTGGCATACAAGCTTTTTTTTTTTCTTGTGTAAAAGAAATTTCCTTATTGTTAGAGGCAGGTGTGAGGCCCAAAGTATTTATGACATCTACTTTAATTCTGACTACTTCCTCCAGAATTGGGGCCTTTTTAAGCCCCCTTCCTTCTTCATTTCCTACACATTGGTTAGTTGATGATCCTTGAGTTATGTGCTGGTATTTGTATTCACATATGAAGAAGGTGTGATTCACCTGGGTCTGTGTGGCATGCTGGGCAGTGGTCTGGTTGAATCAAGTTAACAGGCAGGTTAGAAAAGCATCTAAGATATGAGTCAAAATATTTAATGAAGTGACAACAGATATAATCAAGGAGATCATATATAAGGAACTTTGAAACCATCTGTCCTGACTCTGATGCCTATTGTCTGACTCTTGAGGCATAGTCAAATAGTTCTTTGCTGTGTCTTTGACCAGATTGTACTGATTTTTCACAGAAACCGCATTTGTCTTCCAAAAATGGGGAAGGGTAAAAAAAATCCCCCTTTTTTTCTGCTATCTGAGGATCTAGGCCTCTCCTATTTTGGAGTTTGACTGATGCTAAGGAGTCTATGGAATCTTGGGTTTTTATCAGACTTTGAAAGAATTCATCAAGGCTTTTATGTGTGTCTTGGGATAAAGAATGATTGTAGTTTACAGGGATGTTCAATTCTGCCAGTCCCCTCTGAATAAAAAAGGGAAATAAAAAGGAAAGGAAAGGACATGACTGCTCCTAGGTATGGTGGAGGAGAAAGTTTATTGTAGATGAAAAGGAGAGTGCAGGTAAAGACTGGGACAGGGACATCTGGGAGAGTCCACAGTGGACATGACCAGGGTGAGCTGGGCCATTGGCGGTGGAGGGGGGGAGCAAGTGGGAGGAGAAGGGAGAGAGAAGAGAGAGGGTAACCAGGTGCAGCAGCCAGGTGGCCAAAGGTACAAAAGAGAAGGGTAACCAAAATGTCTGGATTATATAGGGAATAATAGCCTCTGGGAGATGGGCAACCCAGCCTCTGGGCTGGAGAGTTCAGNGTANAGGGCAGGTTATGCAAGCCATACCCTGTAACAAGTAGGGACTGAAGGATNTTGGGAGAATCTGGAGGCCAGGTCTGGTTAAATATGTTAAATAAGTACCTCANNCATTTGTCCNAGGTTTGAAACTTANTANCCCAGCNTTTTNGTTGATAGTAAGTGAATGATAAGGGGTAATGTAATCATCTACAACTACTTCCTGCTGACAATGGGACAGCATTGTTAGGGACTCAAAGAGCTGGAANGTTGGCCAANTCTGGNAAGAGCAGACTGTTTCACTCACTGTCTAGGCTCTACAGGACCATCTGGGGCTAGGAACATGCAGGCAGCAGTTGGAACAGTTTGCAGTCTTTTATTGATTAAAAATCTGCTCGAACAGAAATATATTAGTGACAGAAGGTAAAGTTCAGAAGTTCAGAGGGAATTTTTTTTTTGCTTAGGTGTGCATTTGGAACTTTTAGGCCCATGGTCTTGGTAGTTGGGAGAGGGGAGTCTCCCAAAGGGGAATAGATCCTACCCTCAGGAATAGGCAGTAGGTGGGGAGATAAGCTGCTGATTGACAGTACTTATCTGGAGTCCATTTGACCTGTGAGTGGTGGACCCAAGTCAATTCCCTGAAGCTTACAAGAATTTTTTTAAGTTTATAAAAAGAGACAAGCGTTAGATATGTTAGCATTACCACTGTTTGTAATCTGTATTGAAATCCATATTTATATAGAGAGTGGTAGACTCATGCCTTTGAGTCATAGTAAAAGCTTGGCAACCCAAAAAATAATTCTGGGTTAAAAGCATGAGCACTCTTTTCTCTATGGAGAAAACTGGGTGTATATAGATTAGACAGATGCTTTTAGCACAATGAAGAATACTTTAAGTCTATAGTTAGAAGACAACCAAAGGAAATTTAAAATCTTGAACTTGTGATTATGATAGTAGTAGTCACTGCTCACCAGGGCAAGATTAATAGCTTATTAGAACTCCATTGGTTAACGTTACAACTTTGAACTTTTGAAGTCTTAGTATAACAATAGTATAATGAGGGAAAGAAATCTGAAGAATTTTTTTTTATTTTTTTTATATATCTTAAATCACTTTTAAAAATCCAGTTATGTACCATGAGACACAGGTGGTTGATTACTGGCAGAAGTCATTGTAAAAGTGAGTTCCTTTAAAAAAGGGAACAGTAAAAAGTTACTTTGACTCCCGTTTTGTAAGTTTATCTCTTTCTAGAATCTAGTTGTAAGGTAAACTGTGTCTAGACCTAGTAGTAACTCTGAGAAAGCGAGGCCTGTGGCTTGATTTTTACACACAAAGAGAACTGAGAAGACAGCTGAAGCCTTGGTTGCTGCTCTTAAACTGAAAAAGCTATCACTAGCCTAGTCATCAACACCACCAGAGATCTGAGAAGGATGAATTTCACCTTAGTAAACAAGAAGTACAAATGAAACAGCTTTTGAATCTATTTTAAAAACTGACAGAGACTTACCAGCTACCTGGAATCACTCTAGGTTCCTCCATGGTTGTTGGGGGCAGAGGTCCCAGGGCAGCATCAGTCTTTGGCTACCAGACCCAGAAGATTTGACAGACTTTCCTGCGTTAGGAGGAACTTGGGACGTCCGGCTTACCTTGTCTAAGCAAAGTGGAGCAATCAATGCCCCAGTGTCCTGTTGTCAAGAGTTTTGACAGGATCTTGGCAACCATTGAGGTGAAGGGCAGTTTTTCACATAGTGGCCAGCTTTGCCACATTTAAAGCAAGCTCCAGGTGGAGTTCCTCTGTGCTGCATCATCTTCCTTGCAGGAGATTACGGATGCTGCCAGCAGATGGCACTTCTTTCTATCACAAAAAGCTTTTTTTATTAAACATTAAATGCCATATTCAGCAGATCTCTGAAGAGTTTGAGGACCATCTCTCTATTAAGTAAAGCTGATTTGGTTACTTGCTTTAGGCTTAATTTTGAAAACATATACAGGAGGCTAAATAAAGCTTGTTCCTGTAATTAATTACATTAGTTCTTAGCATGACTACAAGTATACTTCTGAACACATTAAAGAATTTGATTATTTATAAGGTGACTATTAACTTGCATGCCTTAATTATCTTTAACAGTTTATAATAATTTACTGGCTTTTATAAGATTAGGATTTTATAGCTTTATCTCATTAAGGCTGAGCCTTAAAATTGTCAAGTTTTGAACTGAAGCTCTTTTAGTAACAAAATAAAACTTTTAATAATAGATACAGTCCATAGGGAGACTGGTAAATTTACTGATATTTTTATTATTTGCCATTATAGGATCCTGCAGGTTTTTGAATGGCTTACTTTATCCAAATNGCTAAAGCTTAAAGTGAGGAAAGACAAGGAAGCTAGACAACTATTATTGTGAACCTGAGTAGTCCTTAGGAACTCATAAATCTTAGTTACCAAATATACCTTATTTATCAAACATATGTTGTTACTTATGTAGATTTTCTAGAAGCTTGGTGCTGAAAAATTAGCAAAGACACAAGTAGTTAAACACATATCTTAAATAGCTTTTCTTAACCTGAGTAGACCTTTCTTACTTTTATATTTTATCATCACATACAGTATTTTCTAAACCAGAGTTGAATCACATATATAGTATGCTGTAGTAGATAGAACCTTAAATATTTACCATCATAAAAAATCCATACTAATCCAAATATATTTGAGACTTGCTGCTTCCTTAGTCTAAAAAGAGATACAGTGATAAATTAAGGCTTCAATAGGACTGAGAAGATTTGTACTTGTTGCTTTATGCCTGTAGCTCTGGATTTGCTTGGGATACATGGGGCTCTGAGTTTAAGTCTCAGAAATGAAAACAGAAAAACCATCAGAATTACAGTGGTGACTGGGGTAGTGGGGTAGGGTGGGGAGGTGGGGACAAAGAGCTCACCCTTAATGGGTAGGCACAGTGACAGTACCTTAGACGCCGAGGGTTGCCGAGGGTTGTGAAGGGCTTGGCTCTCAATAGCACGACTGAGTTGCTCCCCGTCACTTCTGTGTCTTTCCTAGAAAAGCTCCTTGAGCAGCCCGAGGTGTCAAGGTGACCACAGCGCCCCTAGCGAGAGCTGGCTGGGAACCATCACACACCACATGTCATCAGTGGGAGTGGGAGCACAGCAGAGCAGGCTGCGACCGTGAGGGGTCACTAGGATATGCAGCCAGGCATAGAGGGGGCCCTTGGGGTCAGTCTGGAAGCCCAGAGCCCAGCAGGCCAGCAGAGAGTAGCCAGGTGCAGCCGAGTCAGCCTTTGAGGTGGCACTTCGAGGCCAGCACGCTCAGGACCAGGCAGGGCAGACGTCAAGGGTCGTCTTCTCACCACTCTTACACCTCCAGAGCCGAGTTGACCTTCTCTGTGAGCCTGGTGGAGCACCATCTTCGGGAAAGCAGCCATGCCAAGGGTTGAGCGAAACAGCGCCCATCTTGCTGACTGCCATCCTGGAGTTCCTGACACGCAGGCTGCTGGAACTGGCAAGCAATGAGGTCCAATGCTGAGGCGCTCAGAGGTTCATCACCCCGGAGCTGCTGGACGTGACTGTCTACAATGACACACTGCTCAGTGAACTGTTCCAAAACATCCCCTACTCCCAGGTGGCCCCAGCTGGTCATCCTCCTCGTGGGCATCA
>LZPO01066933.1:11787-30505 GCA_001675575.1 Neotoma lepida
ATCATTTTTTATCCCAACAACAGTTCGTAAATGGGAGATATTTCCGAATAATCTTTGAAAGTCATTAAGAGTCTGTAACCGATCTCTCCTAATTTGCACCTTCTGAGGTCTAATTTTTTGTAGACCTATTTTATATCCTAAATAATTAATAGAATCTCCTCTTTGTACCTTTTCAGGAGCAGTTTGTAATCCTCAACAAGGCAAAATTTTCTTTACTTCTTCTAAACAGCACACAGTTACATGCTGTTGTGATATCTTGTTTCCTTGACAGAGCTTGGTTGACTTGGAGCTAAATCACTCATGGGATTGGTGAGTATTTTACAGGGAGATCAAAGTGTTTCAAGTCTACATGTAATGCTATCTGCTATACTGAACTGAGAAGTCATCTAACCTGAATGATGACTGCCTCTCTCTGAAAAGTATTCTGACCCAAACCTTCTGCTTTCCATTTAGCTATACAAAAATAGTCAAACTGAGACATAATTCTGCAAACCCACACATAATGAGCTCCAGCCATTAGAGCTAGCACATCCTGATGCTGTGATATTGCCATATGTATTTGCTGTCCTGAAAATGTGAGAAAGGCTGCTCCAAGATCTGCAGAATAAAAACTATTCTAATATTTTTATTATTATATATTATGAATATAAATTTATTTGAAATGGAATTTTATAAAATCTAAAAGTAATATGGATATATGGATGTATGTCATAATTTTATTCATGCAAATTATTAGGATTAAATTGAATATTTTTTTCACATTGAGAAATAATGAAACTTGAATTTTATGAATAAAAAGAAAAACTACAGTACTACAGATAAAATTTTAAGAGTCTACATAAGAAAAACATTCACATTTTATCAATTTTCTTTATAAAAACAATTGGCCTTTTTTATGGAAGCAGGATTTCAGGGGTTTTGGACTGATCATCAGAATGTTCTAGCATGTCATTTGTTGCATGGAACCAGCACTTTCTACATGCTAGGCAGAGCAATTTTCTCAGTCTGGTAATGTCTCTTATTGAGTAGGGAAAGAAAGATATGATGATAACTAATGTTTGGTTTTCTTTTGAAACTATATTGAAGAATTTAAGTTTTCACATCAGAAAAGATAAATAAGTGGTATAATATCTTCATCTTTTAAAAACATATGAATGAAGATTTTTGTATACAAAGTAGAATTCAAGTATCTAGTATATGTAATTTGATTTGGGGACTTCATTCTGAGACTAATTTCTAGGAAATTATCTCTAGCAATACTACAGCTTTACTAATCGGTGGCTGTTTTCTGTGTGAACTCCAGTCTGTGAGCCATATTGTCTCCCAGTGATTCACACAGGCTCCTTGCTGGACAAAAGGCTGCTCAGACATTTACTTCTTCTGGGTCTCTTGAAATGAATAGTCATTTCCTCATTGTCAATAAGATAAACCTTTTTACTATATTTACTAAGGTGTTCTTTCAATTTGGTATATACTAAAAGACTGTCTGTAGAGCACAGGTATAAAGAATTTACAACCTAAATACATGCTATCTATTTCCCATTAAAATGTCAAAGTTTTGCACTGGACTGTAGATGACTGAGATAGCAGTAACATTCAAAAAATCAGTTGTGCATTTTAAACATTTGTACAATCTGATGGCAGAAAAATGATTGTAGTAAGATAAGAATTGTCTGGATGCTTCAGAATAAATGACTCAAGCATTTTCCGGAAAGCTTGGGGAAAACAGAGGTCAAGCAAGAAAAGCTGATAATGAGAAAGTGAAATAGTCAGTCCTTATCGGATTCATTATCTAGGCACAAAAACTCCTGTGAAAAGCCCTGTTAGCAATCAATGAATATTGGCCTTTTCTGCACAAATCTGTCTTCTGAGAACAACTGCAGGTGTCTCAATTTGAGATTATGAGAAAAGCAAATGTAAAAGTAAGGACTTATTTTTTTAAAAAGAATAAGAAAACGAAGTTCTTGTATATGTATATATCATAAATATATATGAAAGTTTACACCTTTGTTTGTCATCTTAGAAATCTGGGAATATACAAGAATAAGAATGACTAATATGCTCTTGTAGGACCACCTTTTACTCTTTACACACACACACACACACACACACACACACACACACACACTCCTTTTTTTGAAAACAGTGTTTTTCTTTCTCACAGAATATGTCTTGATTACAGTTTCTCTGACCTATACACTTCCCAGCTCTGCCTCCCAACCCCCACCCATCAACCTCTTCTCTGTCTCTCTTTAGAAACAAACAGGCTTCTAAGGGATGAGAAGATAAAACAAAAACTAACATATTGGAATTGGGCAAAACAAGAGAAGGAAAAGAGCCCAAGAGAAGGTACAAGAAACAGAACCACTCATTCACACTCTTGGGATTTCCATAAAAACATTAAACTGGAAGCCATAATACATAAACAAATGACATGTAGGGTAAAGAGAGATAAGAAAAAATATAAATAAAATAAAAGAAAATACTTTAATAATAATAAATTTAAAAGAAGGCAAAGTCATGACACAACATTATGAGACAAGGAACCTCAAGAGATGCCTTTGAGTTTGTTTTCTGTTGGCATCTACTGCTCAGCATCCAGTCTACACTTAGAGTAGCTTGTTTCACAGAAAGACTCCCATGGAAGGAACTAAATATTCATTTGCAAGTGGTTGTCAATTGGAGATTGGTTCTGGGTTAGACATCATGGTGAGGCATGTGTCCATTTCCCCTTTCAGCTTTAGGACCCCATCTGGTGCAGATTCATCCAGACCATGTGCATAATGCCTCAGTCTCTGTGAGTTCATGTATACTTGATTATACTGATTTGGAGGGCCTTGTTTTCTGAGTGTCTTAAATTCACTTAGCACTTACATTCTGTCTGCCTCCTCTTACAAGGGATTACCAGAGTCCCGAACGGAGGGATTTGATGGAGACATTCCATTTAGGGCTGAGTGTTATACGATCTCTCACTCTCTGCATAATGTCTGACTGTGGGTCTTTGTATCTGTTCCCATCTGCTTCAGGAAGAAGCTTCTCTGATGATAGATGAGCAAGGCACTGATCTATAAGTATAGTAAAATGTCATTAGGAGTCATTTTATTGCTACATTTTGTTTTATTTTGTTTTGTTTTGATCTGCTTGTGTGTACTAGAACAGTAGTATTCGGTTTTACCCACTAAATGTCTCAGCTTCTCAGTCACCCAAACAGTATCGAACGCAAGTTCTATCTCATGGACTGGGCCTCCAGTCAAATCAAATACTGGCTGTTGCTCCCACAACACCAGTGCACTAGTGTATCTCATAAGCAGGACATCATTATGAATCAAAGGTTTTGTGGCTAGGTTGTTATTTGTTTCTCCTTTGGTAACATGCAGAGTGCCTCCCTATGCCAAAGACACCAGCAAGTAGGAGAGAAGGCTCTATGTNGGCACCACCAGTTCTACTTCTTCATATTCAATGAGTTGTGTATATGTTGTCTTCAGCAATACAGCCTTAACATCAGTTTGTGGAGCGCAACCAATAAATAGCCTTGGCAATAGCCTGGTTTGTTTGTTTGTTTGTTTGTTTTGAAGTTCCCATGAGACCTCTTTGGTCAACAATATAATTAGATGTAACCCAATCTCAATACTAGAGGCTTCATTTGGTGACAAGAGAAGGCAAGTTGGGACACTATGCCCCATTATTGGGCAATTTCAGTGAGACAGCCTTTATATGTGTATATAGTGTAGGAAGCATGTAATATACTACATTTTCATACTGACTCTCTAATGGCCCATAATTTTTTCTGTCTCTCTCCATGTTCCCTAGCTCATCCTCCTTTTCATCCCCCTCTTCTCTTGATCCTCTCTTCACAGTCTCTTCCACACTTATCTTAAACTATCTTTTCTATTTCCCTTTCCTAGAGAGTTTTTTCTATCTCCTGCCTCTAAGTTCCTTACTCTCCACCTAACCTCTATGATTCTACAGATTGTAGATTGGTTATCACTGACTTAATCTCTAATATCCACATTAAATAGATACATACACTATCTTTTTGTATCTGAGATAACTCACTCAGGATGATTTTTTTTCTACATGTTTACCTGCTAATTGAATTGTTTTTAACAGCTGGGTAATATTCTGAGGTATAACTCTACCACATTTCATCAATCCTTTCATGTGTTAAGGAACATCTAGGCTGCTTCCTATTTCTGGCTATTATGAATAGAGCAGCAGTGAACACAGTTGAGAAAATATCCCTGTGGTAGGATGAATATCCTTTGGGTATATGCCTAAGAATCCTATAGCTGGATCTTGGGATAAATTGATTCCCATGTTTCAGAGGAACCATCATACTGATTTGCATAGTAGCTGTATCAATTTGTACATTTTCCAGCAATGTATAAGTGGTCCCCTTACACCACATCCTTGCCAGCCTGAGCTGTCTCTTGTTTTATTCTGACAGATGTGAGATGAAATATCAAAGTAGCTTTGATTTGCATTTTCCTGATGGCTAAGGATGCTAAACATTTCTTTAAATGTTTCTAAGCCATTTGAGTTTTCTTTTTTGAGAATTTTCTGCTTAGGTCTGTACCACATTTTTAATTGGGTTATTTGTTTTCTTAATATCTAGTTTTGAATTAATGATGTAGATTTGGTAAAAAAAAATTCCCGTTCTGTAGGCAGCTGCTTTGAGATTTTGTTTGTTTGTATGTTTTGTTTTTAATTTTTATTTATTCTTTGTGTCTTTCACATCATACCTCCCTATCACACCCATCCAGCCCCATCCAAAAGTAAATCAAAGTAAAATTTAAGAAAAAAAGAGGGAAAAAATGAAGAAGCGGAAAATCTCATGTGACATAATGAGTCATGCAGTAAACCCTTTTATCCATATATTTTTACATGCAGGTGTTTATCTAAAAGAATCATTGGTCTTGCTCCAGGGTCTCTGCTGTGCCATTGGGCCCTCACTAAGACTCTTCCATTGCTGTCCTGTATCATGAAGATCCTGCAGCCCTTGGTCCACAGGGCTGACACCCCCGCATGCCCCAGAAGATCATAGATGGGGGGATGTTGGGGTGGACAAAACATAACCCTGATTCTGTGACTGGGTAGTTGCAGGGTTGGTCAGCCTGCCAGCTCTTTCCTGACTTCATCACCATGGTGAGCTCTCCATCATGGCCCTGACTACTTTTCCCCTTGCAGGGATGAGCAAGGGGCAGGGCCAGTTCTCCTGCTTTCAAGTCCTCAGGGTAGGTTCTCCCATACCTACACCTGCGATGTTCCAGAATTTTCTATTCTTTTTACATGACTTTATTTTGTATCTGGGAGGACTGCATGTGTATAGGGCAGATGATAATTTGTGAAAATCAGTTCTCTCCTTCCACATGTATGTTCTGTGGTTGGAACTCACATTGTCAAGTCTCTTTATCCATGGAGCCATCTCACCTACCATGGAACCTGAATAAAACTTCACATGTGAATTTGTGAAAAAATTAGTCACACAAGCAGGTGGGAGACACAAATATCTCACTTTGAATGGTGTCTATCAAAGAACTTTTTACTTTACTTAATTTATTTATGAAACTATAGACTCCTTTGCTGATAACAAATGTAACATGCTTGAAAGCTGTTTGAAAATGGCCATTTTATTTTTTTCTTTTTGTTTTATTTCTTGCCTATTATACCTATTTCTTTTCAATTTTTAAATATACTTTTAGTAGCATTTTTAACTTATTTAAAAATATTCTTGTTTTTATTCCCTATCAAATATTTATGATTTTTTAATGCATTATAGTTTATTTTTTCTCTATTTCCATTCTTTACCTTTGTGTTCACCTTAGATCTAATAGAAATTTTTTGGTAGGTAGCAAGATACAGAATTTACATAATAGACATAAGTCAATACCTTTTCTATATAACAAAAACAAGACCTGCCAAAAAAGAAATCAGGAAAAGCATCCCATTCTCAATAGTACAAAAAGTAAACTATATAAAAATAAACCCACTGAAGGAAGTAAAACAACTCTACAACAAAGACTTAGAACACTTAAAAAAATTAAAAAAGACACCAGAAGATGGAAAGGTCTCCCATGCTCATGAATCTCCAAAATTAACGTTTTAAAAAATGGCTGCCTTACAGAAAACAATCTGGAGATCCAATGCAAATCTCATCAGAATTCTAGTAACTTCTTTAAAAAACTACAAAAAGATATTCCTAAAATTCACACTGATGCACAAAGATCCTGAAGACTAAACAATTCTGAGCAGAAAGAAAAATTCTGATATTTTTCAGTATCTGATTTCAAATTATACTATAGAGATATAGTTGCAAAAACAGCTCATGTTTTGCACAAAAACAGATTAGTGGATGAACAAAATATACAGGGGACTCAGAAATAACCCCACATAGCCAGGTTCTCCTCATTTTTTTACAATATGTAGAATTTAGGGAAAACTAAAAATACTCTCTACTATAAAAGATTCCAGGAATCCAAGAAATCCACATGCAAAAGAATTATACTAGACTCACCTCTTTCACACTATAAATAATCCATTCAAAATTCATAAAAAACCTTAATGTAAGATCTAAAACTAATATTTCTAAAAGAACAAATTGGAGACAACATCAAGATATAGGTGTAGGAAAGCTATTGTTTGAAAATAAATTGCTTCTACTCTGGAAAAGAAACAGTAAGTGGAGTGAAGAGAAATCCTCCAGAGCAGGGGAAAACCTTCACTGACTTATAACAGACACAGAGTTACTACCCATAATATAAAAATACAAAGAGTAAAACAGCATCCCAAATCATTCAATTCCTAATTCTACGAATAAATATGGGAGGCAATTCTCAAATGAAGAGATATAATTCCTAATAAATATTTAAGATAGTAGCTACTATCATTGTGAGCTATCAAGGAAGTACAAACTCAAACTTTTTTTTGAGATTAAATTTGGCAATCTGATTCTTTTCAGAATGACTTCTATGAAGGTCAAAGAAACCAATGCTTGAGAAGATGTGGAGATGGGATGCCTATGTGCTTGCTGGTAGAAATGCAAACTGGTACTTACACTCTGGAATTCAGCACAGAGGTTTGTAAAATACAGAAGTTGAATCTCATATGATTTACACTAATTTTGATAATATACTCAAATGGTTCTATATTTGCCTACCACAAGTGCTTGTACATTTGTATTTATTGTTATACTACTCACTATAGCCAAGATATGGAATCAGCCTAAATGTTTATCCACAGGAAAATGGAGAAGCAAAACTTTTTGTATAAATATGTCTCATTTTTATTTGACTGTAAAGAAAAATAAAATTACGGCATCCACAGGAAAATGAATGGAATGGGGCATTAACCACACTCAGAAAGATAAACATCTGACTTTCTCTCTGATGTAGAATGTAGATTTACATACATACATACATATGTATGCTGCATATGTGTGTGTGTGCTTTTGTATACATGTATGTATGTGTGAGAGTGCATGGAAGTGAAAATGGGAAATGAGAGGGGATTAAACAGTCCACAGGGTGAAGGAGTATAGAAGAAGAGAGAATAAAGGAATATACGTGTCATGAGAGCAGAAGGGCTAAGTAGTTGGGAACCAGAAATAAATGGAGAGGAAAGATATGGGAGGGTAGTTTGTAGAGGCAAATAAGAAAAAGGGACAAATATGTATACATATGAACACATACATACCCATATATGTATATATATGTACTATTTTATTATATGCAAATAGGAATTAAAAATAACTAGCTTTCAAAAGCAGTAACAAAAATAAAGAGAAAACAAGAAAATAGTTCTTATAAATCAATATTATACTTGCAGTCCAAAAATCATCTTTAAATGTTTATATATGTATATATATATATATATATATGTATATATGCCAACATGCTTTAAATGATATATCCCAGAATAGAAGCTACCATAATTCTTAAAAAGGCAAAAAATAAGAGGTTGCACATAGCCATTTACTTTTGAGACTCCAAGGCATAAATATAGACAGAAAACTTACCACTAAAAGATGACAAATAAAAGAAATTACATGCTTCAGCATGTTAAAGATAAGCTCAGAAGAGCAATGTAACAATGAAGGTAGCTTAGATTGTTAAGTATTCTGAGGGATTTTGGGGGCAAGGAGGCTTTTGTTTACTGCTTCTTCTTACACATTCTCAGAACCCACCAGTTACTCTGTGCTTGTCAGGTCTCTTCCCAGGTAGTTATGGATGCAAACTTAGCCAATATCTAATGGTAAAATTCCTTTACAGTCAACAAGTCAGGTAAGGTCCAAAGAGCTGGTTAAACCCCAGCCATGGAACCTTGAACATACAATACTTAACTGGCACAAAACAACCATCAAAAATATTCCAAATGAATCTGATTTCTAACAAATCGCTTTACAAACTGACGCTATAGCACAAAGGACAAATATCACATCACATGGAAGTTTCCAAGAACAACATCAAAATTTTTGACAAGTTGGCAAGGATCATGACATAAACAATAAAAAAAGATTGAGGCACAACTGAAGAGTTTCCCATGAAATTTGCATATTTTAAAACCAAACAACAGAGTATTCTTCAAAATGAGGCTGGAAGGGAGCATTTTTCTTTGTAAGTAATGATTTTAAGAAACATATGAAATGAAATCTGTTGATTTTAATTTTGAAAGTATGAATTGTTAAAATTACAAGAGGCATAAGTTCGGGAGACCCAGCTACCACAGATGTGCCTCTTCCAGGCTGACCCCACACTGTGGGAACAGATCTACCACACAATGTCATCACAGTCCTGGATTTGGCTTTGCACACTAATACTGAAACTTTATTNCTTTCAAAATCACTCTAAGATTGCTGTAATCATTCACGTTTGTGACTAGAGGCTGTTGACTTTATCCTCTATAGGCCTAGCTTGTTTTTTAAACTAAAAACTATATTTGTACGTTAAAGAAAGAATTTCATTACAACCCTCTTTCAAGATTTGATGAATACAGTGTTATCTTGGCAACTGTCAGTACCAGGAAGGGAGCCCTGAGTGCTCAGGTACACATTTGTGAATTTTGTGGAACAAGTACATACACCCAGACAGGGCTGGCTCAGCTGTACTTCATTGTGATTTATTTTATGGGTGTTGTCACACACACACTCACTGCAGCTGTGTTATCCAGAGTACTTCCTCTGGGTTTTGCCATGTTGCATGCTGCCTCTCATGTTTCAGTGTACATGATCTTTATACAGGTTTTCCTAGAGACTCCCTTCATCAACAACTCTTGGTCTCTCGATATCTTTCTCAGAAGCACAAACAGCAAAAAGTTCTTGGAAGGTTACATCTCACCCAATTGTTCACCATGCAGTCAACTACTAAAGCTGTGAACTTTTCTAAACACGTCTCTCACCTTGTATTCTGGATGTGACTCCCATAGCAGACCTACCCTCGGATCAAGCAAATCTCTATTTCTATAGACTATCTCCAGCATCTACTTTGTTAAGGTTCTCTATCCAAACATACCAACTAACCTCTGCAGATATAGCTGATATCAGCAGAAAGCTCCTCAGACCCCCACCTGAGTCGTATCTCCTTTCTAAGTCACTATGTCATCAGCTCACATTGATGGATACATTTCATGTGTGTATGTTGGGAGTAACTTGTTTACAAATCTGTCTTCCTTGACAGACAACCAGATCCAGGAGGGGAGGGATATATTCTGGCACGAGATAAGAAGAGCCTAGTAATTCTGCAGGAATTGTCATGGGACAAAGAGGGGAAAGAATGATATTCCAGGTGGTTAGGGCTCTGCCAGCTATATATTCAACGATCAGTATTACCTCGTATGAAATAAGTTCTGTCATTTTTGGGAGTAATTTTTGTGCTTCGATCATCAAACTCAGGATCTCCAACCTGTAAAGAAAACTTGAACTCACCTGATGATCTAGTTTGTAAAACTTTACCTCAAACATAGATAAAGTGAAAGTTGCTGTGTACAAACAGGGCAGTGTCAGCAATTTAGAGCTGTGAGACAATGAATGGTGAGACACATGAAAACAATAGGATTCGTGGGAGTTATATCAACTACAAAGTTCTACCATACATTTTCAATAAACTTAACTACTTAAATAAGACCAATTGTTGTTGTTTGGTTTTGCTCTTTTCTCTTTTGGGGGGCCTGCCACCCAGCTCCTAAATAAATCACATGTGGTAACTTATTCTTAATTATGAATGCCCAGCCTTAGCTTGGCTTGTTTCTTGCCAGCTTTTCTTAACATAAATTATACTGTTTACCTTTTGCCTCTGGGATTTTATCTTTCTCTATTCCTGTATACCTTTCTTTGTTTCTTACTCTGTGGCTTTCTGTATAGCTGGGTGGCTGGCCTCTGGAGTCCTCCTCCTTCTCTGGCTACTTCTTTTTCTCCCCCTAGATTTCTCCTTCTATATATTCTTTCTCCCTACCAGCCCTACCTATCCTTTCTCCTGCCTTGCTATGGGCCATTCAGTCCTTTATTAGGTGTTTTAGACAGGCACAATAACACAGCCTCACAAAGTTAAACAAATGCAACATAAACAAAAGTAACACACCTTAAGATAATACTCTACAACACCTGTTAATAACTTCACTGCTTTTGTGTGTCAGAATGCTACAAAATTTTGCTAGGCTTTCTTCTTCATTCCATTTATAATACTATGCTCAAGCAATTAGGAAGGTTTGCTGTCATGTTGAGGTGTAACTCAGACAGCATTCACGTCCAGGCTCACTTAGTGGTTATTGGCAAAATTCGGTCTTTGGGAGATGTTCTTACTTTCTCACTATCATCTGTTAGGCAGAAGTCTCTCTCAATTCTTTAAACATAACCATATGAACTCTTTAAAGTGCTTTAACAGGATGGAAAAGGGGTGTGTGTGTGTGTGTGTGTGTGTAAGAGCTAGAAGAGAGAGAGAGAACTGCCTAAAGGGTAGCAGACAAGGTCGTTTACAACCTAACCACAGAGGTTAGGTTAGTTGAGGTTAGGTAAGCTCTTCATTGGGACTTTACTGCTTTGGGCAGTAAAGCTCAGCGCAGCTGACAATGAAAGGAGGTTCCTTAGGGCAGGATACTCCATGGAAGCAGAACTCTCACCAAGCCTGCACCTACTTGGCAGCTGGGAAGCAAATTATTTGGGCTTTTGGGGCTGAAACTTGCTTGTTCCGGTTTCCTTTCATTAAACACTTTAATTTATACCTTAATTCTTGTATTCATAGCAAATGCAGTGAAGTTGATCATTCAATCTGAAGAAGAGAAGCATGTATTTGCTCATAAATAACACTTAGCCAGCAGGATAGGGAAGAAGCCCTAGTAATAGTGTGATACTTGCAATAGATTATGAAATTCTGTCCTGAAAAAAAAAATCACAGTTTAGAAAGTCCGTAATCCCTGCTGCTGCTGTCTGACATTTGACACTTTCTAAAATGATGCTCAGATAATTTGCTTTTTTGCTCAATCTAGCTTTACCACTGGAAGGTATTTTATGGGGGTCTTCTCTGAAAAGCCCTGTGTCCACTTCAGTAACTCCAATATGAATGAGCTTGACTCTTGGATATTAATGATTCATCAGTCTTATCATGCTCATGCTGACTGCTTTGGCTCTCGACTCACTAATATAAGGATTTCAAATACTGAGTCCAGATGTTCACCTGGGATAAGCAGGATAGGAAGAACCCAGGTGTGTTTAAGAATGAAGTTTCTTTTGAAATTTTGATTTAAAAATGTATATTTAGGACTATAGTCAGACTCTGCTAAAGTACGGAAAGCAATGGAAAGTGGTACATGCAGCTCTATTCTCTCCACCAGCATTATTGTGTGGACTTTTGCATATTTTTGTATCTTTTAATTTATTCTTCTCTCATACAATATATTCCAACAACAGCCTCCCATAACCTCCCTCCTCCCAGCTCCCCCTCCCTCCCCTCTTCCCTTGATCCACTGCTTCTCCATTTCCCTTCAGAAAAGAGCGGGCCTCCTAGTGAGATCAACTAAACTTGGCATAACATAAACTCTCATATCAAGACAGGTGGAAAAAGCCCATAAGCAGGCAAAAGAGAGGCATTCCCATTCCCATTATCAGGAGTCTAATAAAAACCAGAAGCTAAGCAACCACTGCAAGTATGCAGAGGGACTAGTGCAGACCCACACAAGCTTCCTGCATTGTGTAGGTAATAGATAAGCTAGTCAGCAATCCTGCCAGGAAAGCCATTATTTAGAGTTTGACCTTCCGCCTGTCTTAAGTTTCAGGAAAGATTGAGAAGCCCCTGCCCGTAGAAGTTAATAAGAAACCAAGTGGCATTAAATAAAAAGTAGCTACTTTATGCCATATTGAATGGCCATTTATGCTCACTGATTCAGGATGAGCTATAAGCACTGCCAAGCACCATGACCTTCTTTTATTTTCAAGTATGCATGAAGGTTATCACTATAATTTTTTGAGTTGTTCAAATTTGGTTTTAAATTGGGTCATGACTACAGTCAAGTATTAATTTGGTATTTGCATACATAGAGGTGTGTGTATGTGTGTGAGTGTGTATGTTTTAAAAATAATAGTAATACATTGAAAGACTTATTTTGTCCAGAATTTTAAAAAGTACTTAAAACCTAAGGTACTATTACCTGGGTAGAAACTCACATAGCAGAATAAAATATCAGAGCTACACAATTCATGTAAACACACATAGATGTAGCTTTGGAAATTCATTATTTTACTGGGGAGATAGTCTATCTTGGCTTCAATATCATTTATGCAACTGTTTAGTAGATATAACTTTCATTTTGTCTAAAGGCTACCAGATCTGACAACTGGAAGGCATAGATAAGAACAGCACTTGTATCACACTGTACATCCCTCACTATCTCCAGAGCTCCTGGCAAGAACAGGTGCAATTCTAATCTCTAGCTATGGTTCCTACTTGCTCAAGTGAAGCTGAACAAGAAGTATATGCTGTCTCCCACTTCATTTATATAGTTCTCGTGACTACACAGTGGATTGAGAGAGATTTGGGTGGTTGAGACACTAAGATTATTGATGAGCTGACAAACTAGGTAAGAACATCTGTCCTATTCCCAGAAGTCTAGGGAAGTCTGTTTCAATGGTCTATAGTTTAACTTTCATTTAATACAAAGAGAAACATTTTCATGTGTGTACTATGCACACTAAATTCTTTTAAAAATCAGAATCATGCTATAGCTCTAATTTATAAACATACATATAAAATTATATTCTTTTTCTTTTATTTTTAATTTTTGTGCTGGGCACTGAATCCAGAACCCTGTACATGCTAAGCTTCATCACTGAACTATACTTTCAGGTCTTGTAAATTAATTTTTAAATTTGAAATGCCATTCAGATTTTTTTTTGTGGCCACTGTTAGAGATCTACCAATGCTTCTCCCCTGACTCTTGCTACAACCAATGCCTGAAAGGTAGAAAGAAACCTCATCCAAGCGATCGGGTAAGGACTGGTGCTGCTACTCACAGCANCCTCTTCCCTAGCCTTCCAGTCTTGTGAGCAGGTGCAGGAAGCACATGAAAGAGTCCACACCACAAGGCCTAAGGGAAGAGACCTGGAGGACTGCTGGAGGACTGCTGGCCACCCTGTGTTGCTCTGCTTAAAAAAGATGAACTGTGCTGATCTGAAGCCATGTTGATGTCTGTGGGCCATACTGCTGTTGATGACCATTTCTGAGTCCATGGTCCTACTGCACCCAGGGTTTGTGTTGATGTTGGTGGCCTGTGTTACCACAGAAGGCCATGTGGGTGTCCTTGGTCTATGCTGCCACCTGAAGCCGTGTTGATATCCATAATCTGTGCTCCCACTGACTGTAAAGGGCAAGGTGCTACTTTTGCAGTGCTGTTGATGACTGCAGTCTCACAGTTGATAAAGAGGGACATAAAAAAAGCTTCTGTTGCAGCCCCAACACCCCATCCCCCCAAAAAAGTAACAGTCTAGACAGAAAGCCATTGAATAGAGCTCTTAAAAATCGGGATTGGGATGCAGACGTGTAGCTCTGCACAACTGATGGTCTCTGGTACAGGTGTGGGAGGAGTAAGATTCAGTTTTCTTTTAGGGGTTGGCCACTAGGAGTTTGATCATGCTCTAGTGAGTAGGTGGTCAGCACAGGTCAGACTCTTGTTTTTATTTTCTTGGGTTTTGTTTTGGTTTTGTTTTTTTTTCTTTCTCTTCATCTTTTCTTTTGGAGGGGGAAGTCACAAAGGTGGAGGTATGGGGCAGATATGGGAGGACTGGTAAGTGAGTAAGTGAGTATGGTAGGGGTTCACGATGTGAAATTCCCAAATAATCAATAAAAATAATATGTTAAGAAAGATGAACTCATTCAATGTGGACCTTTTATCTTCTAACTGAAACACACATGTGATAGCTGATGCTTTAGGGACACTTTGAGAACCAAGAGACATGTCAAAGATCACAGACACTGTACCCTGCTATACTGGCTAGGTTTATGTGTCAACTTGACACAAGGTAGAGCCACCAGAGATGAAGGAGCCTCAGTTGAGGAAATTCCTCCATTAGATCCCTCTGTAAGGCATTTTCTCAATTAGTGATCAATGAGGGAGGGCCCAGCCCATTGTGAGTGATGCCATCCTTGGGCTGGTGGTCCTGAGTTCTGTGAGAAAGCAGACTGAGAAAGCCAGCAAAAGCAAGCCAGTAAGCTGCATCCCTCCATGGCCTCTACATCAGCTCCTGCTTCCAGGATCCCACCCTGTTTAAGTTTCTGGCCTGACTTCCTTCAGTGATGAACAGCAATGTGGAAGAGTAATCTGAATAAACCCCTTTCCTTCCCAACTTGCTTAATGATCAATGGTGTTTAATCACAGCAGTAGAAACCCTAACTAAGCCATCTGCCTTCCTCCAGATTCAAGAATATAGAACTATAATTTCAGTTGTTTCTTCTGTCATTTATAGCCAAATATGACTTTCATTTTAAGCCTGTCACAACTTTTCCTTATACTCAGGTTACATTTCACTAGTGTCTTGACAATAGTAACTATTTCCCGTTGTTTAACAAAAGACACTAAGTCCTATTGATATTAGAGCAAAAGCTGCATTCCACTTTGTCTTCTTTCAATGATTCTAATCCTGAAGACTCAAGTATGACTGCTGTGGGAGAATCTTTCTGTACGATGTGAATATGTGTTTCTCTCATTAGTTGTTAATATAGTTGTTTTGGCCTATAGACAGGCAGAATAAGGCTAGATGGGAAAGCCAAATGGAGATACAAGGAGATGAAGAAGGGTTGTGTCAGGCAGAAGTCAGCCAGCCACCAATGAAGCCAGATATGTAGAAAATGAGGTAACAAGCCATGAACTCCGTGACAAAACATAGATAAGAAATATGGGTTAATTTAAATGTAAGAGCTAGCTAATAATAAGCCTGAGCCATTGGCCAAACATTTATAATTAATAGAAGCTTCTGGGTGTTTATTTGGGATGGGGTTATCAGGACAGAAAGGCTCCATGTCCAGTTACACATGACAAATTCATTTGCATCTTGATAATTGCCCCACTATATAATATCCATGTAGACTCATTCACTAAAATCAATATTTTTGAAATTTTGATTGAGTTCAAATCACTAATCTTTTAGAAGAGCAAGGAAAAGCAGTGCTTGACTATAGATGAGCACATAATGAGAGTCAGCCTTTATGTTGCCTTTGTTCTTCAGAGAGCACAGCTTCACCAGTTCAGAATGCTGTGACAATGTTGCCCTAGACTTTGAGGCTTATGAAGATGAGGTGTAATTTTCACAGCTCTGAAGGTTAGAATATGGAGGTCAGGAAGTCAACGTGCACCAGCTCTAATAAGGTCCCATCTTCCTTTCACAGACTGTACACTTCTTACTATTGTCACATGTTAGATCTGAGAGGAGATGTAAATGCCCTCAAGATACTTGTAAAGGCAGTAATAGCATTCAAAAATACTGCTCACTCATGGTCTCATGAAATCAAAAAGTTCATAAAGACCCCAACACCTAATGATGTCACATGTGGGCATATGTTTCAACACAGATTTTCAGGAGATATAATGTTATTTAGCACATACACATGTGTGGATAAATATTTACATTTCTATGCATGTGTTGGAGTGCATCATTTTAAACTTTAATCATTACTTTGTATAATTCTTAGTTATAGGGTCTATTTGCATTACTCTGAGCATTAGCATCTGCAAAAGATACTCAGATGAGGTCCTGGGGAGGCCTAACCCATGGTGGCCAAATTCTTCTAACTAATGAGTATAATGACACTAATCAATCCACCTTTTCTAGTGCATTGCCTAATTATTTGTGGGAGTCTTGGTAAGGGCTCCTGCTTCTTTCAGAGAACTTGGCAATTTCCTTCATAAGGAACTAAAGTGATCATCATAATTATTTCTGTTATTTGTTGCCATACTTACTGTTTTATATATTGTACATACTCTTGTATATTTTCCATGAAGCGTTTCAACTTATACTTATTCTGAAATTCTTAATTGTTTTGTGAGATAGACCAGTCAGATGGTCCATGTTCAGAATTTAACTCCCAATATCAACGGCCCCCAGGACCACACTGAAAACTCTCTTAGCCCTATAACTGCAAAGAGTGTCAGCAGAGTGTACAGTCCTAATTTCTGATAGTGTTTTGAAGAGGCCAGTGGATTCGTAAAAGCGATAGCTCCAACTGGGACTCTGGAGCCCAACTAGCTGAGTTTGTATTCAGGTTTTCTACATTTTATCTATCTGCCCCATGTTGTCTGAACTCCTCACCTCTGAAATGCTGACCCAATAAAGCTGGTAACATTTAGCTGTGGTTATATGAAGGTTAATGCTCTCTCTGTGTAAGCTTGTTCTTATAATACAACTATGTTTATTTTATAAATAGTTAAATGAATGGCCTATACATGTTTTTGTCCTTTCTTTGTCATTCTTGCATTTTCTTCCTTTTAATTTCCTTTTCTTTTACTTTTCCCCCTCCTGTCCCCTTCCTCCCTCAATTTCTTTCTACCTCTGAATCTTGTGTAAAAATTTTTTTCCTTTTGGTTATAATCACTTATACATATGTCCCCCTCAAAGCATACTATAATATTTTGTTTGTGATAAAAGATTTAAATAAAGTAATATACTATGTACTTTTTACTGACTTCATGTGTCCTATTAACATTGTATTTCAAGGTTCAGATATGCAGCTAATTCAATTGAACTATTACATAATATTCAATGGTAAGAATAAACCACAATTTATAAGCTATACTGTTAATAAATATTTTGGTGCTTCCTCACACTCAGCTTGTTTCTGTTAGGAGAAATATTATCAGCACTCATACTACACTACATAATGAACATGTATGAGTTCCTTTAATGAGTTCCAAAGTTCTGCAGTTCTTGGATTATTAAGTAAGGGTATGGATAATTTACCTAGAAATTGCAAAAGTATTATCTAAAATGTCCTATCTGGCTGGGCGGTGGTGGCACACACCTTTAATCCCAGCACTCAGGAGGCAGAGGCAGGCAGATCTCTGTGAGTTCAAGGCCAGCCTGGGCTACAGAGTGAGTTCCAGGAAAGGCTCCAAAGCTACATAGAGAAACATTGTCTCAAAAAACCAAAAAATAAAATAAAATAAAATATCTTGTCAGAATATGCTTATATTGACAGGACAGAAAAATGGCTAATATTTAAACTTTTTTTGTTAAAAGTTGGTAATATTTGATCTCTTAACTACTGATGATTGTTGAGTTTCTCATTATGAATTAATTTGAATTTACTTATATATTAAATGGTTTTCAGATATTTGTTTTTAGATAAAATATTGAATTTTAAATTTGTCTTACACTCTTTTAAAGAGTTCATAATTTAATCTATTCAAACTGTGATCTTGTCCTTAAAGTTTTATACCTGTTGACACATTAAGCTCTTATTAATCAGAGGACAAACAGTTATTGGCTATGTGCTTGAATCTTCTCTCCTCCACCCTTACAAATGTTCTTTCCCCATAAGTGACATATTTAAAACATAGCCACCAACAAAATGACATTCTCTAGGAAATATATACATGAGATTTCTGGTGATGTAACAAAATATCAGACATGATCAATCTCTAAAGAAAATGCTCATTTTGGATCAGAATCCCCTTTGCTTTTCAGCTGATGAAATGACAACTGGTCATAAGGAGGTATGATGGTTTGAAGGAAAATGACTCTCACGCTGCCTCTGAATCAATATACTGCAGCTCCCTCTCAAACACCATGTCTGCCTGCCTGCTGCCTTGCTTCCTGCCATGATGATGATGGACTAAACCTCTGAACTGTAAGTGACCATAATTAAATGTTTTCCTTTTTAAGGGTTGCTATGGTCATGGTGTCTCTTCACAGTGATAGAAACCCTAACTAAGACAGAAGTTGGTACCAGGGACTAGGACATTACTCTGATAGGCCTGTTTGAGGGAATTTGGACTTTGGGAGTTTGAGTTAGAAAAGCAGTGGAATGTTTAAGTATTGCTGAATGGGCCATACTAGTACAGCATGGAAGACCGTGGTGCTAAGAAGTGATTTGGTTGTGAGTTCGAGGCCACCCTGGGCTACCGAGTGAGTTCCAGGAAAGGTGCCTGTAGAGCGAATCTTAAACGGTCTTATTAATTGAAAACACCAGGCCAGGTATTGAGGTAAATTCTGAATGATCAGAGAGACAGAACAAGCCACAGCCAA